>PVKZ01008267.1:0-16961 GCA_004027375.1 Macroglossus sobrinus | reverse complement strand
TGAATCACCTGGGTATCCATCTGGAAAAAAAAAGAAACCTGACTCCTGTCTTCACTATACAAAAAATGAATTCCCAGTGGGTCGTAGGTCTAAATGTGAAAAATGATTCAATAAAACATGTAGCAGAAAATGTAGAGAATATTTTCATAACCTTAGGGCTTGGCAAAACATTTTAAAACAGGACCCCAAAGGCACTGATAAGAGAAGACAGGATTAAGAAGTCAGATGACATTAAAATCATTAATTTTTGTTCACCAAAAGATACCAATAAGGGAGCGAGAAGGCATGCCTCCGAGTGGGAAAAGATATTTGCAATACATATATCTGACTAAGGACTCATAACAGAATACATTTAAAAAAAGTCTCCCAAACGAATAAGGAAAAGACAAACAACCCAATAGAAAAGCAAGCAAAAAGCTTGAGTAAATGTTTTCCAAAGGAGCCATAAGCATCCAAATAACCAATTACAACTGAAAAGGTGCTCATCTCATTAATCACCAGGAAAAGGCATGTTAAAGCCACAGCTAGGTATCCATCTGATGGTTAAGAATACACAGCCGACAGCACCACGTCTCGGGGGTATGTGAAGCCGTCGGAACTTAGTTACTGTGATGGGAATGCAGCTTGGAACATCCACTTGAGAAAACATGTTGGCATCGTCTCCTAACTTTGGACATATACACGCCCTGTGACCCAGCTAAGGACATGACCTAGGTAAGGACATTTATTCATCAAAAGACATTGGTTAGCAGCACCACCTGCAATAGCCCCAAACTGGAAATAGCCCCAGCGCCCACCAACAAAAGAGAATTAAATCATGGCACATCCATTCCACGGAACTCGCAACAGTGAAGAGAGAGAACAAAGTACAAATCCATGCGATAATGTGGATGAATCTCCCAAAAATCATTTTGAAAAACTCAAGCACGAAAAAGTATATCCTGCTTGATTCCATTTATATAAAGTTTAAGAGTAAGCAAAGCTGATTCCTGATGATGAGAAGCCAGGAGAGTGTTTATCTTCGTGGGTGGGGGTGACGTCGGGGCTACGAGGTGCTCAGTGGTCTACGTGCCGATTTGGCTGGTGCGTTGGCTCTGTGGATATTTACTGAACTGTGTGTTTCTTGGAGTGTATGCTGTTCTTCATTAAAAGATTGTTTAAAAAGCTTCATAGATGACCCCATATGATCATGGGAGAGGTCTGTCGAATTCAGGGTGAGGGGAGAATGAGGCGGGGATGCTGCCGGAGACCCCTGGGGGCAGAGTGGGGACAGCATGGAGCAGCTCGACTGATACTGCCCAAGCGACACGGGATCTGGATTCTCACCCTGCTTCTGCCCGTGGCTGCAGGACCCCGGCCAGGCATGGTGGTTTCTGGGCCTCCCCGCGGCTGGGTCGTGGGTGTTCAACCCCACAGCTTCACGGATGGGTTTTGTGCGTTTTTCTGGCAAGAGGGCCAGAGCTTTTTACCCAATTCTTTAAGGTGCCTGGATCCTAAGAAGGTGAAGTCACTCAAGAGATGCCCTCCAGGCCACCTCCAGCTTCGTCTGCCATGGTTTTCTGGGCCACAGCAGTCTGGTGGAAGGGGCGTTTTACGCTGGGTGGCCCGGGGGAACGTCGGGGTGGAGTTAAAGCGAACGGTGGCAGACGGGGAGAGCGGGGAGGGCGGCAACAGAAGCGGGGTGGGACCCCTCCTCTCTCCGCCATCACCGTGTTATGTCAGCTCATGTCAGACACGAGTCAGCCTCTCTTCCCAGGCAAAACTCTCACGACGATCATTTCCTTTCCCTGGCGGAATCGGCTCGGCCCTTTGCGGCAAGAATTCCTGGTTTCTGTAACGTATCGCTTTGGGGGCACCGAGAAGCTGTCATGATGGATCAAGTCACCGAGAGCACGGGGACAATGGGGACTGTGGGACTCCCTCCCGAAAGGGCATCTTTTCTCTCGGGAAACAGGTCACACGCACCATTCACATCAGAAAGAATCAGAGGCCGGTTGCTGAGCCCTGAACTTGGCCGGCGGACGGGCAGCGTCCCGCCCGCCCCTCCCCCCACTCGCTTGGGACATGAAACGATGCGAGTCTCCGGTGGAGAAAAGCTGGTCACAGGCGACAGAGAAACACGCTTCATTACTGTGGACTGATGGCATCGCTTCATAAGGTTTAGAAGGTTTCACGTGTGCGTGTTTAACGTGGCCATTTCTGAACGGAAAGGGGTTTTCCAGGGGTGGGGACAGCGGGGGGGTGTGGTGAGTTGGGATAGTCAGCCGATGCCACCTGCGGGGGCCTCACGCCTCTCTGGGGGGCACTGCCAGCCCCTCCCCTCTCCCAGTGGTGCCCCGGGCTTCTCCCCGGGTTTTATAAGAAGAAAAGGCTTCTGGGTGTTCAAGCCCACAGCTCTCTTAGACCTGTAACTCCTCATCACCTAGAGAAGGACACAGATGCTTCTGCAGGATCCTGCAGCCAGCGCAGCCGTGACAACGTGGTGCCTGGCCACCAAGCGCCACCAGCACGTGGTGGCTGCTCCGATGGCCAGAAACAAGACACTCGAGATGAACTTTGCAGGACAAACAGGGTTCCGAAGGAGGAGACAGAGGGAAGGCGTTTGGGCGGAAGGAAGTCTTGAGAAGACATGCAGACAGGTGACCCGGCCAGAGTTGGGGTCCACAGGAGGTGGGACGGTTGAGGTTAGATCGTCAGAGCCCTTGGTTTTGGGGGCAGAGCAGGCATTTCAAGCAAGGTCCCAGGTGCTACGATCATTGACCGTGGCAGTCCGGTCTTGTTAAGGCGCCAGCAGCACCGGGAGAACGGGAAGGTGGGCTCCAGCCGCTCAGAGAGGCCACGGGCCACCGCCGGCTCCGTTTCTCATTTTATCCTCACGCTAAAGCAGAGGCGACGTTGGACCGCGAAGGTAAGGACAGGCGGAGAAAGCCGCGAAGTTAAACACAGACGGGAGGAATTGAGCTGTCGATCATAGCGCAGCATTCCACAAGGAACAGGTAGAGTTTTCCAACGAAACGATGACTCCGGCACCTAAATTCATCTTCTGTATCGGAAGCAATGAAAATCATGAAATGTCATTGTCTTATTTTAAAAGCAGCAATATCCGGCCTGATTGCCAGTGCTTCGAGGAGGAGGATTAAACAGAATCCTTGTCTTCGCCGTTCCAAGGAGAACATGGGAGGAAAGTTATCCAATTACGGATGATAAGGCAGAGAAAAAAATGCGGGGAGAAGCCAGCTTGGGTCAGCAGGTTATAAGGACTGCGTTCCGCTCGGTGCCGTGATCCACTCACGGTCGGCAGCTAGAGACCCACACGGCCCTGAAAATGGTCGTGTCACCAACACACTGTCCAACGTCCAAAGTATTTGTAAATTCTTCCTTCCCTTAATCCATTTCCAGGTCCTATGACTGGCAACAAATGATTGTAATTTTGTCATCAATCCCCACAGAGTAATCGAAGGGCTTTCAAACCTGTCTTGAGAATGTGGACACAGGATTCATTGTCCGTGAAACTCAGTCTCCTTATCTGTAGGCTGGGTCTATTATCGGTGAGCCTGTGCTGGGCTTAATGGCAGCAGGTGGCCTGGGTTCTCACCCTCATGCTGTTGACATTCCGGGCTGGGTGCGTCCTTGGGGCGGGGGCTGTCCCGTGCACGGTGGCAATGATTAGCAGCATCTCTGGGCTCTGCCCACTAGCACTGCCCCCTGCTCGATGACGCAGTTATGACATCCAAAAACGCCTCTCGACATTGCCACCTGTCCCCTGGGAGGCAAAGTCCCTCGGTTGTATAGAGCCACACGCAGTCGGCCGTAGCTATTATTCTTCCTCAGGATCTTCTTCTAAACGTTGCCTTCAAGCCTGACGTTGTCGCTAAAGGCACCCGATGCGTGGTGGCTTGGGAATTATGCCGATTTCTTTTCTTTTTGTTTTCTTGCCAAGTCAGAGTCTTTGATTCCTAACTCAGAAATCCACAGTTCTGGTGCAACAGGAATATTTTCTTCCTAAGGAATAAATATTTCCCCGAAGCGTTGCTAATGTCGTAGTTCTCTGTTTTCCTGTAGGATCAGATGACAGGGCAGGCGCCATCCCTGCAGTGAACGTCACCTGGACCACACCTGGTGGGACACAGACTCACTGGGCAGTTGTGTGGCACAGGCACCACGTGGCTCACGACGACTCCGTGAGGCTCTGTCTGACCAGCCCCGATCACACGAATGCACTTTTAAAACAATTTCCGGCCCGATGACGTGACTGCGTAAACACGACCAGCTCATCCGGCTACGTCAGCAAAGATGGGGACAGAGTCACCTTTCCCAAACAGTCACACATGTCCAGCGCGTTGGCATTCTGTGTCCTGCAGGAGGAAGGCATTTCATCGCGATCGCCATTTTACTTTGATAATTTCCATTCCCCTTTGGCAGATGTTTTGTCGCCAAAGGAGAGAAAAGAGGGTTTTGTTCGGGTCGACTCAGAGAAAACTGAATTAATTAGTTGCCCAGAACGGCTGCCATCAATTACTGCCAACTGGGTGGCTTACACTGACAATAATGTGTTCCTTCACGGTTCTGGCGGCCAGGAGTCCGGTCACAGCGCTGGCCGGGCTGCGGTCCTTCTGAAGGGGGAACCCTGGCTCCCCGCTTCCTGCCTGGGCTCGAGGCTGCGTCCCTCCAGCCTCTGCGTGGCCTTCTGCCCTGCGTCTCCGTGTGTCCGATGGTCCTATCCGGAGACCTGTACCTTGACCACGTCTGTAAAGAGTCTCATTCCACATACGGTCCCCAGTGGAGGTCTGGGCAAAGGGATCTTTGGGGGAGGACAATTCAACCCGCTAAAGCATAATTGTCCCAGGTGGCTCGTTGGAAGGGAACCTTGATGGCCGATCACCTCCGATACCTCATTATGGACCCACTCAGCCAATGGGACCTCCCCGGAGCCTTTGGCGTCCCTCTCAAGCCTGAGAGAGCGTGCACCCTCGCTCCTGCCGTGGGTTCCCCGCTCCACGGAGCGCTGGGTGTGCACGGGGCACCTCTGCTGTCGCTTAGGGCTCTAGTACGGACGTCAGCAGGAGTCGCTCTCCGCTGTGCCGTGCCCGGCTGCAGAGAGAAAACGTCATTCCTGAAACTCAAGCGCCTCGGAGTTCGCCGGTGGCGGCTAATGAACTCGTCAGGATGGACGCTGCAGAAACACGTAGTTAACCTTGAGACCAGGAATGCGAACAGAACTCGGAGTTGGTTTTTCGTGCTCTGCGTATCAGCTGGTGTCTGATCGGAGGCCTCTGTGTGAGCACTTCTCTTCTTGTGTATTGGAAACTCTCTGTTATGTGAGGACCTCAGTATTTTTGTGCGTAGAAATGCAGGAATTTTTGAGCTATATGATTTTTGAGGCCCTTTCCAGCTACACATTTTTTTTTGGTATCGTACACATTAAAATGGAATTCTTCCTCTTTAATCAAAAGCTTGCAATTTCTCTTCAGTTCGAAATTGGCTACTACTGTTTCATCTACACTCTTTTTCCCTCCTCCCCTCCATCCATCCTTCCTTCCATTCATCCATCCATCCATCCATCCATCTATCCATCCATCCATCCATCCATCCATCCATCCATCCATCCATCCATCCATCCTCTCTTCATTTAACCATCCCTTTCTCCCTTCCTCTGTCCAGCTTTCCCTCCATTCATGCCATCTTCCACCCAGCCACCCCTCTGGTACACAGCTTTGTCACCTACGGTGTGCCAGGCAGCAAGCTCTGAGGATCCAGTGCTGAATGAGGCGGTCGAGCAGGGATGGTCCCAGGTTTACGGAATCTGGGGGACCCTCTAGAGAACACAGACTCACAAATACAAAATCGCTAGAGGGTTCCCAGTGCCTCGGACGGGGCCCACGGAAGCGAGTTGCCCTGAAGCTTCAGCTTTGGTGGTTTTGTCAAATCCTCCTTTGCAGGCGTGAGCCCTGCTCTCTCCGAGCTCAGATGCTAGTGCCACCTGATGAGGGCCTCTCTGTCAGGCGGTGATGTGGGTGAACCTGGCTGAACCCCTGAGACCGTGCCTGTGAGGATCTGGGGTCTCCCCGTGCTCCCTTTATGGGAATCTGCACTTGACCTTGTAATTCTTTCTTCATCACCTGTGCACAAACTTCAACCCCCCCCACCTCCGCCCCGCCCCTGGTTCCTGTAAAAGACGCATTTGCTCCAAGCACTCCACAAGTACGGCCGTTCTAGAAGCTACTAACACTGCCACCTGCTCTTCGCACAGCCTTCTGCCTCCCCTGCTGGCCTCTGCTGATACCTTTCCCTCCTGTCCTTCTCGCTCGCCAGGAACTTTGCTTCTGTTGGAAGGAGGGCTATTAATTTTGCTTCTGTTTGAAGCGGGGTTGTTAATTAATTTTCTCCCAACCCAGATGGGAGTCTCCCTGAGAGAAATTCACATGAGAGTATTTTCCCCTCTTATTCACGCAGGGTCGACATCAAGACCATTCTGTGAAGGTGAGATGGGGCCGGGCAACGGGAATGCTGGCTCAGGCTCACCTGAGTTTCCTGGTCCATGACTACGGGAGCAACTCAGTGATGCTGTGGGCCTGAGCACCACAGACGGAGCATGAGAGGTGCCTCGGGGGTCCCTGGGGTGCAGCCTCGAGAGCAACCACAGGGCTCTGGTTCCAGAAGTTTCTCACGGCCTGGAGTCCCGGGTGCGGGCGCCCCTCGGAGCAGCTCCCGGCATGCCCCGAGCTCTGCGCGTCCCCGACTGTCTGCCAATTTCCAGGCACCAGTGCCCAAAAGCGTTCTGATCCATCTGCGCTGCACGTCGCTGGTGTTTTGTTCTGTTTTTGCCATTGTGCTGGAATCTTCCAGCTCTGCTGGGGCAGCGCTTTGTTCTTTGTATGAAGCGCGCCGTCATCCACAGGGCTGGGCGGCATTGTATAAATAACAGCAGAAATAACCATAGAAACTTAGCTCCTAATAGCTCTTTTCATCATCAAAGCCTTTCGAAAATACTAACTAATTAATAAACCAGACAGAATGTCATAGGCAATAAGTGTATTTTGAGCAGAGCAGCCGCAGTGCTTCAGGGTGGGAGCTCCTGGCGAGTCCGCAGATGCTGGTGGGCGGGTCTGGTCCCGTGGCTACTGGGCGAGAGGTGGGGGGTGGGGTGGGCGGTCCGAGGGGCGAGCCCTGCCCACCACAGGCGTGGTCAGTCTCTCTCCGCTGCGCCCCACGCGGTGGGATCCCTGCGCCTGTCTGTCCTGACGGCCAGAGGGTATTTTCCCATCTCCTGCCGCAGCCAAAGTTTGGGGGTCCCACACGGGGCCTCCCCAGAGGCTGGAGTAGGTGTGGTTGGCCCCAGATTGTCCCCAAACCATCTAGTCCCCAGCCTGAAACTCACCCGAGGTGCAGCTCCACCTGACCAGGCGCTGGCGGGGGGCTCGGCCCCGAGCAGACTCGTTTCTCTTCAGCTGGACTTACGCGGAGTCCAGTCATCTTTCTGACATGCAGCCTGGAGCAAGCTCCAGCATCTCCCAGGAATGACTGTTATCGAAAGACGCCCGCGTGGCTTTAGAGGCTGCGCCAAGCAGGGGACCACGGCCAGTGGTGCGGGAGCCAGAATCTGGGGGCGGGAGCCCGAGCCTCCCTGTGATAACCGAGTCCTGGGCGCCTCCTTCCATCACTAACTAATGCCTTTTATAATAACACCCTGCCCTCACCTCAACTGTATATTTAAAGAATATATACATAATTGGATTAGAAAACAAGCAAGCAAGCAAACAAACAACAACAAACACATGTAACCTTCCTAAGAAACCCCGCATTTACTGTGGATGCCAATTCCAGGAGTTCGCTGTGCCACCACCCGTGAGTCCAGGCGTCGAAGGACCATGACAGCATTTGGAAGCGGTCAACACCAGAATCTTCAACGTCTCTCTCTGTTTGTGGTCACCCCTCAAACAGCTGTGACTGCATTTTAACACAAGAGTATCTTCTCACCGAGAATCTTCTCAGCCATACAAAAACCTGCGCGAGCTTGCGCACTGAAGCTCCGCATGGACGCTGAGCTGCACATCCGTCTCTCCAGATGTGTCTCCCGTCTCCCCCTGGCAGCGACACAGAATTCCGAACACGGGTCCCCCTGTCTGGACTGTCCCCGCCCTTTCCTCAGCACCCAGCTGAGAGTCCGGGTCTTTTGGGAGGCATCCCTCACCTCTGCAGACATCGCTCCCTCCTCTGACCCCTACCCTGACCCCGAGTTCTGCTCCGCACCTGTCCTGGCTCTGGCCATGCCCCCTGCAGGGGGCTGATTCACTCTCCCTCCTGGGGCTCCTCCCTCCTGGGGCTCCTTCCGGACTGGGAGCCTCCTGAGGGCTGAGGTCTGGTCTCCTTCAAGGTCACCCGGCTCCAGAGCCTCATACAGGGACCCAGGAAGGACGCGTCCCCTCGGCGCTGTGGGCCGCCTTCTCCCTACCCAGCTTCTGCCTCTGCTCCCACTCGCCCACCCAGCTGGTGGCTCAGATGCCTGGGGCCATCTCGTCTCACGGGTCCAGAGGGTGAGCTACCGTTTCCATGACAACCCCTTCACACGTGGGTATTTGTGGTCACGTTGGCACAAAGGACAGAGCAAACCCGCAACACTGACATGTACGTTTTCCACGCCTGCAACACTGTACAGTTTGTTGCCATAACATCCGAAAGTGTATTTATTTCTTTGCTGGGGCTCCCGCGCAAGCGCTTCCTGCTGCATTCTGGCCTCCGCATGCCGGTTTTTGGGATGTTTATAACAATTTCTTATGTTCCCCTTTCTCGAAAACTGAAGCTGGGCCCTTTACATATTTTTTAGTCTTTAAAGTATTTTTTTAAGGAATCAGAAAAGTGAAACTGGGATGACAGCTCCTCACCCTAGCGAGATGAGTAAATGGAGCAGGAGTCTACCTTTTAGGGATGCTTCTGTGTTTGCCCTGTGAGCACCTGTTGCTGTGCGGAGCTGGGATGGGGCAGGCTCTCTGCTGCTGCTGCAGGAAGACTCAGTTTCCCTCTTAGCTCATACCCGCTCCCCGCCTCCCACTTCCCCACTTAGTAATGGCACATGCTCATTCATTCTCTTTCATCGTGGCCAATCCGATTGTCAAACAACGATGCCTGAACCGCTTTAAAAGCCTCTCTATGTGAAACACACACTTTCTTACATCGTGGTTGCAGCGATCCGTTCTCAAAATCCCTCTTTCGAGCCAGTGCGGGGTGTTCTTCTCCTTGACCCCTTGGGTTAGGGGTTAGCAATCTCTGCCTATTGGTTTTCTTCAAAGCCGTGTTTATAAATTTAGACGGCGGTTTTCAGGAGGAAATAAATTACGCAGATCTCCTGAAAGTCCTCTGGTCTGAAAATCAACCTGGGCTCTTACTTACCCATCATGCATCTCCTTTCTCTCTGTGGCCCCCTGAGCCCCAGCTCCCCGAGTCCCCCTTCTCCCTTCGGACATCAGGTTTCCTCCTGTGCTCAGGGCTCGCCATAGCCCCTCGGTTCTCGTGCTCAGGGGCTGTTTGCTCGGCGACGAGTGGGTTTCTCAGGTTCTAGAGAAGCTCGTGGGGCGCAGGGAAGCAAATGCTTAGGAGTCCGAGACGTGAGTTCAGGTCCTGGTCGGTAGCTCAACCTCAAGGAGCATCCGCTCTCCCCGTCTGAAAGGAGGGGAGAGCAGCGTGTGAAGTGAGGTGTGTAGGGGGGTGAGGCCAGGTGGAGATGGGTGTGCAGGTGGGTGGGGGGTCAGCTAACCGCCATGCCCAGGCCGGCTTTTCTCTCGCTCGTATAACTGTGCCCTAAGCCAAGAGCCCCGGGGAAAAGGATGAGCTGTTGCTTTGCAGATTATATTTCATTTTAGATATTTTTTTTTAAAGTAGCTTTTGGGATCAGTGACAGAATGCAAACTAGCACTCATGGACCTTCTCTGCCTATCGACGTTGGGCTGCTTGAGGACAGGAAGTGTTCACTGTGTGGTCTGAGGGTGGTGGCCTCGGACACTGCGCCCGTTCGGGGGTGTTGCCTGACCAGCCTGGGAGAGCTCAGCTCCTTCCGGCCTCCTCTGAGTGTCGCTTACTTTGTGCCAGGCACTGAGCTGGGGACAGGGAGCTCGGCCTGAGCCCGTAGGACCTCGCAGGGGGGAGAGGCATAGGAGAGGGGCTGGCAGGCAGCCAGCATGCCTCTCTCCGGCGTAAATGCCCGTCTCTGTCCCCTTTTGTCCATGCTGGTGCCACAGGGGTTGTTAAAGACGTCGAATGTCACCTGCCCATAGGTGATGCCACCACAGCGTGACATGCACTCCAGTGTTGTCAGGCAGTCAGAGGAAAAGGGGACACAAGGCCCAGGCAACAGCAGGCGTGGACTGGGTGGCATGGGAGGGGCCTACCGGGGACAGGTGGTGGGAGGATGAAGATGTGCACCCCACTGCCAGCCAATGAGAAGGCTGGGAAGCACCACATTAAAAACGTAGACCGAGCACTGTCACTTCATCCACCTGTCTGTCCAGCAAACGCGGGCTGAGTGTCACTGTGTGCCGGGCCCCACGTACAATGCTGACACCAAAAACACCAAGACCCCGTCTTCATCCTGTCCGCATCCTTGGGGCCTCACGGCTCGGCGGACAGGGACGATCGCCTGCGTGATCTTGAGGAGCCAGTTCTCAGCGCTCTAAGTCAGGGGAGGCGGAGCCTGTCGGTGGGTCCACCCTGCGGGGACGGTGGGGGGCACTCTGGAGGAGTCGGGGTCTTGGAGGAAGGCCTCAATAGATGAGGGTGGGCAGGATTTGGGGGGTGGAAGATGGCGAAGAAAGGGAGGGAGGGCAGCCTCAGAAGAAGGCATGCATGAGCATCAGCAGGAACGGGGAGCCCCACGGACATGTTGGGGACTAGAGTGGAGGCATCACGTTGCCCGGGGAGCAGTAACTTAGGGCCCCGATAGAGGAGGCCTGAGAGAGAACGGCTGACACCCTGGAGGGACGCACCCCGCAGTGAGCCCTTCATATCTGTGACTGCCCCTGACCCTCACTCCAGCCCGGTGAGTGGGAGCCCTTTCTCTCTCCGCCCACTTTGCAGTGAGACACGGAGGCACCTTCCCCAGGGCAAAGGGCTGGTGAGATCCCCCAGACTCTGAAATTTCCAACCCAGGGGCTAGGCACCGACCTGTCCCCTCCAATCCACATGCCGGAGCCCTCCCCACCGGGGAGTGCTGTTTGGAGACGGGGCCTTTGGGAGGTCGTTCGGGTTAGATGGGGTCGTGAGGGTGGGGCCTCTGGGATGGGATTAGTGGCTTTATAAAAAGAGGAAGAGAGACATGGCTCTCTCTCTATCACATGAGGACAGAGAAGGCAAGCTGGGAAGAGGGCCCTTGCCAGGAACCAGATTGGCTGGCGCCTTGCTCTTGGACTGGCCAGCTTCTAGAAGTGTGAAAAATAAATGTCTAATGTCTGTTGTATAAGCCCCTCCCCCCCAGTTCACGACATTTTGTTATAGCAGCTGGAGCTGACTGATACACCTGATTCACCTGGGCCTATAGGCTCAGCTCTGGGCCCGCAACAGGTGTCCCCCAGCTCCTGCCCTGATGAGCATCACAGAACGTGCCATTCGTGCTCTTCCTCAGATGCACTTGGCTTTGGGGTGCCTCTGAGTTCTCGGGCCTCCCCTAGATAACGCTGAGCATCGTTTCGTGGCAGAGCCAGGCGCCGACCCCGGGCTGCAGAGCTCAGCCGGCCCCCCACGCCAGCTCCCCGTGGGATTCCCCCCCAGAGACGCCATCGCTCTCGAAAAGAATCCTTTCTCCTTGTTACCTTCACGCCAAGGTTATCGACTCGAGTGTGTACAGAGTAAATGAGGTTGTTTGGCTTATGGATACAAATAGATACTGCTTTTTTTGACTTGCAAAATGAATTCCACCGTGACGGGCTCAAACTTAAGTATGCTAATGCTCAATGAACCCGTTGTCTATTTATTTCTGTTTATGCCTGCAGACCCATTAGCAACTTTTTTTCCCCTTGTTTTCTTTTAGAATATTAAACGGTTCCAACATATTCTAAAAATTAGTTGATTAGCTAGTTAGAGCACATTTTAACTGCGAGCTCCGTGGAACCCAAGGAGAAAATGAAGGTAATTTTGTTTGCAAGGAATGTATGATTTGGAGCTGACTGCTGAAGGATGTACCCCGTCAACCTAATGAGGGAGCGGAACGTCTTAGTTTGCATCAATATGGAAATAACCGCTCGCTCCGACAGACCTGATGCTGAAGGCATCGCCCGCCTGCTCATTACGCATGCCGGCTCTGATTATGAAAAATAGTGTGTGTTCTTTTAAAGAGGGACCCGCATTATCCATCAAACCGCACCAATTATTTTGGAAAGGGATCACGGGGAAACAGACACGGGGGCCAGAACAGCGCCGGGTGGGCGGGCGGGTGCTTCAAGGGTGTGGTCTGGTTCTTTCGTGACAGGTGTTAGTATGAATCAGGGACACCGGCGAAGTATTTTGTGCGGAGGCCCCCAGACAACCTGCTTTCCGTGCTATCATCGGGACCTGCGTTATTTTGTTTTAATGAGCCCCGTCTTCTATAGTATCAGTGCGCTTCTAATGGCACCTCTCATCTGGCCTGAGAGTCCGGTGTTCCTCTAACAGGGCTGTCATATCCGGGAAAAGTGGAGAGAAAGGGAGGGGACAAAAAAGAGAGAGACCACAGGAAAACCCAAGCCCGTGACACGCGAGAATAAAACAGGTGTGAAAACAAAATGATGTTCATGGCAACGGGGTGTTTCTGTGTGTGTGTGTGTGTGTGTGTGTGAGTGTGTCGGTGTCAGTGTGAGGTGTCGGTGTGGGTGATCCATCTCTGTGTGTGGCATGTGGGTTTGGAGGTGACTCACTTATTATTTTTATTCCAACCTTGCAGACAGGTTAGGGAAACAGAGAGAGGCCCCAGTGATGGCTCACAGGCCACCCCCAGGACGCGGCCGCTTGGGATTGCTATTCTCTCCGCACTGTCCCCGTCCCCCGCCCCCCCGGACTGCCAGCTCCGTGGGGCGCTGACGGGTCCCGCTCCTCTCATTCCTGGCAGGTTATTTCCGGCGCCCGATGTGAGGTCGGCACTCGGGAACCGTTTGCCGAATGAATGACGGAAAGAAAGGCGCTTTCTCCTTCTAGTTTAAAGCCCACGACTAGGCATGTTTGGAGCGAAAGCAGAGGCATACAGTTTTTTGGAGCAAAACACAATGACAAACGAATACGAGGCCGGGGACACTGGTTAAGAGCGCGGGGACCGAACGGACCCGGACGCTCTCTCCATGTGACTTTGGCGTGTCGCATCTCGCTCCCTCCTTGTGCAAGGAGTGGGGTGTGAATGAGCGGTGAGGACGGTGCCTGGGGATGGGGGGTTGGGGGGCAGTCTGTCCCTGGCGCGGCACCCCTCGGTAAACGCTTGTGGAATGATTGAACGGGGACCCCCTGGCCTCCCTCACCCCATGATCTGCCCCTCGAGGTCCCCAGCGCCAGCACATGGTTGGGGTGACTGGTCCAGCAGTGACACTGCCGTGTGGGCTTCTCCGAGAGCCGCGTGTACCCCCTGCACCCAAAGCCAAGTGCCCTCCGCCCCCGGGTGGGCATCCGCCCGTCCCTGGGACCTGCTGGGTTTGTCCTCCGCGAGGTGGTGCAGGCACCACAGCTTCCTGAGGCTTGGGACAAGCCTGTCCTGGCGGCTGCCACTTTGGGGAGGAGCAGGGGGCCCCCTTAGTGACCCCGGAGGTGCCGGGCGCGGCAGAGACCCCGCAGTCTGTGGTGGTGGCTGGGGGGCGGACGTCCGCTGGGCGGAGGGGCCGGCCCTGGTGCCCCCGGGGGTCCCTGAGCGCCAGTCCTCGGGGAAGGCCCGCCTTCTGCGGAGAGAAGGCCCCCCTCCCGCGCTATTCTGGAACGTTCCACAGTGCCTTCAGTGAACCGCACTGGGCTTCGCCTCCTGCCTGGCCTCCTCGCCCCACCCTGCACCGGAACCTGCTCGCAGCCAGCTCGGGGGGCCCGAGGGGGTAGGAGACGGGGGTGGCAGATACTGACCGTTCACTGGGGGCTCTGCGCAGCTGTGCCCTAAACTCCTACACTGGGGTGGGGGGCTTCTTTCTTCTTCTTTCCTTCTGTAACGAAAGCTAGCTGAGGCACGCTCGTCTTCTCCTGCTCCGTTCAGGCTGGCCCTGGACGAGTCAGGTGAGGGGACACAGGGGAGGAACAGGGACTTGAGCAAGCCAGACTCGGGGTGGGAGCCCCCCAGCTCCGCTCAGTGACACTGTGGCTTTGGTGCCTCTGCGTGGCTCGCAGCCGGCACCCGTTAGGGACCCTGGAGTGTCGGGCGGTTTCACATGCTCTGCGTATATGAATGCATTTAATGCTCATGGCACCCCTCTGGCTGCGGTTATAGCCATTCGTGGATGAGAAAACTAAAGAGAGGGGTTCACGTTCCCCCGGCGTGAGTGACGATCCGGGAGGAGGCGCCGGCACCCGTGCCAGCTGCCTCCACTGGGCTGGGCTGGTGAACACCACCAACGGGCTCTCAGAGGCACCGGGAGACGGGGAGGTGGGTTCCCTTAGATTCACGATGGGTGGGAAGGCTTCTTGGCAGTGGCGGGTTTTCACACAGCCCTGAGGGACCAGGAGAGCGTTGCCAGGTGGGGATGGGACGTGGGTGTCGCAGACGGCGCGTGAGCAGTGGCAGAGGGCAGGCGAGCAAGGGTGTGCGCGGGGGACAGCAGCTGGGTGCAGGCTGTGTGCGTGCATGTGCATGTGCGTGTGCATGTGCGTGTGCGTGCCCGTGTGTGTCAGCGTGCGTGCGTGCATGTGAGGCAGAGGAGGCTGAAAGCTCGGCCAAGCCCTTCGAGTTCTATTCTGTGGAGAACGGTACTATCTCCCAGGTGCACACTCTGCATCTCAACCGCATTTTGACCCTCTGTTACTGAATCTGTCCATCTTTTTAATGAGATGTTTTCAATGGCGTGAAAGCCTGCCCTTTCCGATCAAGACAGAGCGTTGGGTTTGACATTTAATGAAAAAGCAGAGGCCAGGTCAGCAAGAGAAGGGGAGCAAAAGGAGCACCCGTTCTTACGGAGATCACCCCGGGACGGGGGGCGGGGGGCGCAGGTCTGGCTTCTGCGTCTGGGACCCGTCAGCGCCCGGCTGGGTCTATCTAGAGGCGCAGGCAGATTGCTGCACCCCAACACGCTGGCAGCGGGATGACGCGGGAGACGCTCCCACTGGGGGGTGGGACGGCCACCTGTGGAAAGGGCTGTCACAGAAGGTCAGGCGCGAAGGGCTCTGAAGGGCGCAGGCACAGGGCTGGGGGAGGGCTGGTCTTGTCCCCCTGGGGTCTCAGGGACTGGCGCATGGGGCGAGAAGTCCCACACCTCCTGGGTGGTCATTCTAGGTGATTGAGCCAGACTCGCTGGCCGAATTGAGTGACCGTCCACCAGCGGCGAGGGCGGGCACTGGTGAGATAGGGGGAAGGGCGAGAGGTGAAGGCGGGAGAGCTGGGGGCTCCCGAGGTGGGGTGATCGCACAGGGGAGGGGCTCTGCGGTTCTGAGCCAGGAGGGCCAGGCGTTACCTCAGCTGTTAGCCAGGCGCAGGGCTCCTCGGCAGGCCCTGGGGACTTGAGGACGGGGAGGAGTACGCAGGCTGGCCGGAGCGCTCAGGGTGCACGCAACAGAAATGAACTCTGGGCTTAAGCGAAAGGAATTTTACCGGAAAAGCCCCTGGACTCAAAAGGGAGACTGGAGTCCTGGCTGTGAACCAGGCAGAAGCCGAGGAAGCTTGCTGTGGGGTGGGGGAGGGGGCAGAAGCAGAACTGTGGGGACAGCCTCATAGTGGGACATTCCAATCGCCATCCATTTCCGGATAACTGGTCTCCCTGCTCAAGCCCTGCGCTCAGCGAGCACTCAGCTGCAAAGCCGGGCATGAGCCACCTGTCTGCCTCTCGGCTCGCAGAGGGCAGGGCCCTGACTCGGTCCCACAGGTGAAGTCGGTCCCCACGAGGAGACTGGAATAGTGTTAGAGAGAGGAGCAGCCGTGGGTGGCCCCGAATGATAGCAGAACACGCTAGAGACACCCACGTAGCTGCAGAGTGTGGCGCCCACGCCTGGCTGCCCAGAGCACTGTCAGCCAGCGGCGCTGGCCCTCTGCCCGTCAAGGTGACCTGTAGGGTCCCCACGTGCCTCCCATTGGCTGCTAACACGGGGCTCTAGGCAAGGCTGGCCAGGTGTCCACACAGCACAGAAAGCCCACGTCCCAGCCACAGTAGACACACGTCACACGGGAGAGAACCAGCCCCGAGGCTTTGCAGGAACAAAGGCAGGACAAAGTGTCAGCGGCTTTAAAAAAAGAATCTTCTAGCTTAAACCATGGCTGCATCAGGAATACACGCGCCTCATGAACACGGCAGCAAACGCTGGAGAGAGATATGACAAGTTACTATCATGTGAAAATGACGAGGCGCGTGGCGAGACGGGGTTTTGGGGCTGGGGACGGGGCTGGAAATAATTAGAGCAGAAGCGCGCACGGCGGTCCCTCCCGGCCGGCCCAGCCGCTCTGGGCTCCTGTGTGCAGACGGGAGGGAACGGGGATCGGATGACTCTAATTTCAAGCCTTGTTCCTCTAACGGTTCCTTGTGGAGGGACGTTAAATAATGATAATTATCACAGAGCCCCGCGCTCTGCGCTCCTCTTGTCAGCCGCAGCTGTGGCCCGCGGGGTTTGCCATTCCTCTCTGAGGCTGGTCTGGGGGGCTGGTCTCCAGATGTGTGCAGATCACTTCCCCTCAAACTTTGTCCCTGTCATTTGGGGGAGATGTCGCAGAAATCTCGAGTTTGGCGTTGTGGGTCCAACGGTTGGGGCTTTTCATGATCACGGGGAACGAGGACACGGAGTCACACACAGCCGGGCTCCGGACGCCAGCCCACGCCGGCGTCATCCATCCCTTC
>PVKZ01008266.1:0-16927 GCA_004027375.1 Macroglossus sobrinus | reverse complement strand
TAAAGAAGAAAAGGCCTGAGGAGAGAGCTCAGCCTGGAAGTTTGGAATGATTTTTCCTTTTGATCATGTAACTCTATACCCTCTGGAAGCGGCATATCCCAAACACAGGAAACAGGAGGGAAATACACCCCCTTGGGGAGCTTGATTTGCAAAATTGTCATAAAATGGTGTTGCCCACAGCTCTTGGTATATAAATTGTTATATACTATTATTATACATTGTCTTCAATTGTGACACGTGTACAAATCTTACCTCTGAACAAGTTCAGGTTTCATAAGCATTAGGGTGATATCCCTTTCCACCTGTACAGCCCTGTTTATACTTAACACAATCCTAATGACATGATAGCTACTTAATAAATAGATTAAACTGAATTGATTAAATGCAATTTGTTACTGATAAATAATAATAGTTTTGGAAAGATGGAATTTTAATTTAGAAAACAAATCTCTCTATCATATATCATTCTCTCTATAAAGAGATTTCCCCTCTCCCTCACTCTCCGTTCCTCCCCAGCCCCTGGCCTCACTGCTATGGTAGTAATTTTATTTCTACAATTCATCGATAGAGAAAATTTTATGCATATGTTCAGAAAACCCTTACCGAGACACAGTTGCCACCACGCACCCCTCTCAGCATACACACTGAAAAGTGTTGGAAAAGATAGTACATTAAGATTTCCAAGGTATCTTTGAACTATGTCGGGGAAATATTTGGAGACTTGTAGAGCAGGCGAGCAGCGTATGTGATGAGGGGATAAATTACTACAGGAAGAGAAAAGTAAAAAGGGCAATAGAAGAAACTGGTCTGGTCTTTGCAAACAGCCTCCTGGGGCTCCCAGGTGAACTAGTCGTATGTTGTCCGGTGTGTGCACATGTTTGTTGGGGTTTTCTGTGTCCCCCCGTGCACCCCTGCATATTTTTATCTTTTCCAAATATTTCTTCTTGTTCACAAGAGCAATCATTCTTTTATCTCTATTTAAATATTATATATTCATGATACAAAAACTCACACCTCACATAGCTATTTGGAAAGAAACTACACTTGTAGTTCATCACTTTGATCTGGATTAATAACCTCTACAGTCATGTGTTCTTTGACCCGTCGAATTTGCTCTTTTTTTGAATTATTTATTCATGACCTTTGCCCATTTTTCTTTTTTTTTAATTCTTATTTGGTTGTAAACATTCTTTGTGTGGTACTAATATCAACTGTTTTTGTCAACTGCTTTGCAAATATTTTTAGTAATTTTGTTATATCAAAGATTCTGTTTTTATAGTATTGATAGATTTTGTGTGTTTGGTAATTTTCTATAGAAAAGCTTTTATATTTATAGAGTTTAACGCATCTGTTCTTTCTTTTGTAGCTTCTGGGTATTCTGTTGCAGGAAGATGTGCTTTCTGGAACACTATGGGGCTGGAGGCACCTGGTCATTGTAATATTTGTTGTAAGAACTAGAAGAATTCAAAGTTTGTCAGGTGTCCAGATGCATTAATGTCTGCTGTTCCTGAATGGTGCTGTAAACCTATATCTAAAATGACAAGGACTTCACAAAATGCAGGCTATTTCTCTACTGGCAAGATCCCAACTCCACTGAATGTGTGTCACCAGCAATTGCACACCCCACTCATGCTCCAGGAAAAAAAGAGGGAAAAACAGCACAAAGGCATGCCATGTGCAATTGTTCTAGAAACACAGCTCGTTTCTGCTCTTTTGTGTGTGTGTGTGTGTGTGTGTGTGTGTGTGTGTGTGTGTTTATATCTAACTGGATCAGAACCTATCTGCCTACCAGCATCCTCTCCACTTGTATGCCTCATAGGCGTCTCAAACTTAAAATGCTCCAAAGCAAACTATTAGTTGCCACATCTCCCTAAACTTGCCTCTTTCCTCCAACCTTCTTTATCTCAATAAAGTTTTATTTATTTTGTTCCTCAAGTCAAAAAGCCTGAAGCCACCATTGATTTCTTTATCTCACACCTCTCAGCCAAACTGTTGACAAAACTTGTCTGCTCTTCTATCCAAACAGAGTCCACATCTTGCTCCCTCTCACCCTGCCACCACCCTAGTGGTGAAATTGGCTATCATTCTTAACCAACTATTTTCCTTTATATTCCTTTGCTTTTAACTGTCAAGAAATAGCACCTTTATACACACACATACCAATACTTATATTATGTTTTAAATAATCAGAGATGATCTTCTCAAAATTATGTTCTTTTCCACAATTATGAGATATTTCTAAGACTCTGGTCGAAGATACATCACATATCCAATAAGGCAATATCATTTTGCTTTCAAATGCTTTTAATTTGAGGTGTCTATGTAGAAAATGTGTGAAAATAGTTATTCATTTAAAAATGACTTTCACCTACAAATAATAAGAATGTACCATTTGGTGTGAATTTGTAGATCATTTATTTAGGTTTGTACATTATTTATTGATCCTTGGACTTGTTTTGAGATAGTAAAGAAGGAACATTTAGATAATATTTATCTTTCTCTATACATGTAGTGCATTATATATGTGATATATTACATATAATATATATAAAATATATATGCAAAAACATATTTATATGTATGTGATATATGTAAAAATATATTATTTTGCCTACCACTCTGGTTACATCTACTGGCTTTATCAATGACCATAAACAATGAAACAATCTGAAATAACTGGATCTCATGAAGTATCTTTTAGGTGTATTATTTAAGGCAGCTATTATTTCTACATATATGATATTACTTATGGATCACGTGTTTTTTGGTTAACCCATTAAAACCATTTCTCCCCTTTTTATTTCTGTGTCATAACGAAGTGGTATATCAAGAAGAGACATACTTGATTGATAACTAAGAAGTTATCTAACTGAAAAAAAATATATACCCAGAGTCTCACTGCAGTGCTGTCATCAAGGTCTAGAATATTGGCCTGGCCCAGGAGACCCCTTAAAATAATGCATTATTTGAGAAACTTCTGAGGACCCTGAACTTTGGTGAGCTTATATAAAAGGGCTCTAGTGATTCACGATTAACAAAGAAAATATTTTACAATAACACACTTTGATTTCCAAGCACACTGTTTTCATTATCTTATGAAGTAAAAAATGCTGCTCTAAACACTCAATGTAATTATTCTCTTTCATTTATTTGAATGGTAAATGACACTATCTAAAACTCACAAAATGAAAATAGCAGCCCCTTTCTTTTCTGTACATTTCTATCTAAATGAAATCTACCCTACCTCAGGGCCTGTGTTCAGAGTGATATTTTTGTTCCGTCTCAGTGTATAGCCAGTACTGTGTGTGGGCTTCGACACCACGATTCTGAAAGTGTTTATTCATTTTTTTTTATTTCAATTCTGTTTTAAAAACTTAGAAATATATTTTCTAGAAGGAAAAAGGAAGAATCTCAAAGATTTTTTTCATTTGTGCTTCTCGCTTAGCATTTGATGTTTTATAAGTAAGCCTCAAAAGAGGAAATTTCTGAAACTCTCATACTTCTATGAGTCTTCACAGTAACGGTAAACAGGGATAGAATATACCAGGTAACCTAGCAACCATCCAAATTCCATCCGCATTCCTGGCCTGTGCTCTGGTTCTACAGGAAAGAACCATTCAGTCCAGGAATAGACAAGTAAGAGAGCTAAAACCTTTATGGCAGAGCTGGAGAATTAGCAGCGAGCCAAGCGTTATGCAAGACCAGGGCTTTGATTTTACAGTTGCCTGTTTTGTTTGTTTGTTTGTTTTGTTTTGTTTTTAATTCCAGTAAGAGGACCAAAATTTCAATTTAAGTAACTGGAAGAAAAGAGTTGCCATTTCCTGAAGGGAGAGCAAGTCTACGAAGGAGAGGAAATTAAAAGTTCAGTTTCCCACATTTTCATTTTGAAACTCCTTAATAGGTGTCTCCTCAGGGAAGGAGATTGTAGTTGGCAGCTGGAGCGAAGGAGAGGAGCGAGGTGGCCGAGGAGAGGTAAAATGAGCTCTAAGGTGTGTCAATGTTTCGAGGTCTAATGAGGATGCACCGGCTACGGAGACTGAAGAGAGGTCCATGACAGGCAGGGACATGCTAGGACCCCAGGGACTTAAGTGTGAAAAGCAGACTGATCATCTGCACCAAGTTCTGCTAATTGGGAGGCAAGATGACACCAAACAGTCGTTGGCTCTGGCAACGTGGACGTCGCTGGGGACAGGGACAGGAATTGCTTGGGAGCAGTGATGAGGACAAAAGCTAGATGGGTGTGCATTCAGAGAAGAGCAAAAGGAGAGGCCATCTCTTCCCCGGCTTCCTGTCAGAGAGTGAACCCTGGGTAACATAACAGAGACTCTCCATCCTGCACTAGCTTTAACTTTGTGATTTGGGGCAAAATATTTAAAAGTAAAATGCTAAATTATATGATCTTTATCGTTCACTAGAATCTACTTTTCTACTCTAGAATCCTTCCTTAATTTAAATATGCTTTCCTAATTTGACTTTATTTTCTTAAATATTTTTTATATTGAAATCTGCCTTCTCTTTCTCTCTCCCTCCCTCCCTCTCTCTCTTTCTTTCCCTGCCCCCCATCTCTCTCTGTCTCTTTCTAAGTGGCCAAGAAGAAGAGGAAAACTACCATGTAACTATTAGTAAGCCAATTAGGAAATATAAGCTAATATCAGTCAGAAGTTACATGAAAAATGGAAAATTTTTAAATTTTTGAAATGAGAAACCATCATACAATTACCAGTCAGGCCATTCTCTATAATATTGTTAGACTACATAGCCATCCTTGCATTTAACATTATTTAGCATTGCTATCTTTCTTTCCCTTGTTTTTTTTCCCCATATATAGAGGAAGATAACCTTTTTTTTAAAAAACAAACACATGCCTAATTATAGGATTGCTTTAATATCATCTACTGAATAATTTTATATTCATAAAGTGCTTTGAGCTCTTCAAGAAATATGCTGAAAATGAATAAACAAATAACTGGACATTTTTTATCTGATTGAAGAATAAATATTAAATATAGATAATCTCAAATAAATAAGACATCCTTCAGTGCTAGTTTTTATGTCCTTCTTTCACTGATAAAATCCATGGGAACTTTTTGTAGAACCTTAATTTTTAAAACTAAGCCAAGTAGATTCTTCCTCAGTTGAGTCCCTCAACCTTTCCTTGAGGAGCAGGGAGGTTAGGAAGGAGTCTGTCCCTTGGCCTGTCCTTGCCTCATAGCAGCTGCCATCCCAGCTGCAAATAATGGCTCACAAGGCTGGAATTCTAGCAACCATCTAGCAAGAGGAGTTCCTAGAGGAGCTGAGCCAAAATCCTAGATGATGGGCTAGGACTTATTTCCCATCAACCTCAGAGCTGAGAAGCCAGAGACCCAAACTCATGGCCACCTGAGCATACCATTTGGCTCTCCTTCAAACCAGTGCTCTGTAACTTGTGTTCATCCTTCACTTAGGAAAAATACAGACCATCCTCTCTCCTTAACTGCCCCTGGCAATTTAGCTATGGTCACGAACTTAACACCCCATAAGCAAAATTAAAGCCCTGAAATTGTGGTCCCATTCTACTTTGAGAATAATGGGCACCTATTGGGACCTAAAAGTGCTTTATTTAGATAATAAATAAATTATTAGTTCCCTTTTTAAAAAAATTAGTAGGCTTTATGTTTTTAGGTTTTAGGCTTATCAAACTGAGCAGAATACAGATAATTTCCATATATCCCCTTTCTCTCCCCTGCCTCCCACAGATTCTCCTATCATTAACATCTTGCATTGATATGCTACACTTGTTATAACTAATGAACTAATATTAATACATTGTGATTAACTAAGGTCTATAGTTTATATTAGGGTTCACTCTTTCTACTGCGCATTATATGGAGTTTGACAAATGCATACTGTCAAGTATCCATCATTACAGTACTGTACAGAGTGGTTTTGCTATCCTAAAAATTAATGTCCATACCTTTCCTTTTGAAGTAGTTTATCCAAGTATTTCTTACAAAAGGTATCCATCTCATCCCCTTTTCAGTGATGCTTCATTACCTGGAAGGTGTTTTAACATCCCTTCCAGAGGGTCAACTGCCCATCTGGTTATCATAATCAGATGCTCGCTATGGGAATGGTAAAACTGTTCATTTCTGTTTCAGTCTTCCCGAAATAAGATTGCAAAAGTTATGGCTAGCAAGGGAGATAGTGACTAAATATATCTAGTGTTCATACCTGATGCCAAACAGGGGCAAGCATGATGAAGTACAAAACTCAGTGAAGAGCTCCCAGCCTGCTAAATTTGCATAAACACAGAACAGAAGACAGGAAAAGAGGCGATGGCAGCATTAAGACAAGGTCAAGTTACACATCAAACGCTGGTTCCTTTATACTAAGTTCTCTCAAAGAAGAGTGGGTTTCTTCCTGAAGCACATTCAAGTTTCCTGTCTTTGGAGAGAGACTTAAATGCAAATAATCTCCTGTGATTGTATGCAGGACATGAGTTGGCTTGTTATAAGACGGGTGGGTCTAAAGATAAGGGGCGGGCAGATTGGATGCTCAGAGTACATGAGAGTTATCCAAATTACTCAAGCCTGGGGTGGAACTCTGTGTCTCACATTTTGAGCATCCCATGCTAATAGAAAAAAGGGAAAAAGTGTGAGCTGAAATATTGGGGTTGGGAAAGAGTAATACAACTCAAGCTTTTCAGATCAATGGAAAATTAACAGAACAAAGGAGAGGCAACTCAGCAACCTGGAAAAGATGACATTTAGACCCAGAGCTAAATTCTACCCTAACCTCACTCAGTCACTTAGTAACTCTGTGACCTTGCTGAGTTTAACTAAACCTCAGGACCTCCAAATTTCTCCATCTATAAAATGAAGAAAATGATTTTGGCAATTAAGTTTGACCAGTATTATAGAGGACTTGATTCCCAGTAGGTTAGGACAAAAATTTGAACTAATATTTCCTTTCCTATAGCATAGCCTGTTGAGTAAGTTCATATTTTTTTGATTGAAATTCTTTTCTTTCTCTAGAAAAGCTTCATCACTGAATTATCTGTTTCAGAGCACAGTATGCTTTGTGTTGGCTGATTGTTCATTGTAATTTAATGAAAAATGTCTCCACCTTTTTAATTTGATTGAATTATTCTATTACTATGAATAGACAGTCTGCAGAAGAATAACCGTTCGTCTGCCATTAACAGAAATGAGTTTCACCTCACAAACTTAAATTATCTGTTGGACTTCTTTGCAAGAACAGTTTTTTAAAAAAAAATGATGATAGCACAAGTACAGTAACTTTTTCTAAGCCAACATGACGGTGGATTTAAAATATAGATGATTATCCTTTCAGAGAAAGAAAAAGCAAGTAGCACAGTCCTGTTTCAGCCAGCTCGTCTTTCTATAGGAAAGTGGCTGGGAGCATAACCTTACACAAAGGCAGTGCTGACGGGAAATGTAATACATAGTGATGAGTCTTCCCAGGATACAGATAAGTGTGAACAAAATCTTCTTAGAGTACATTTTTTTACTGTTAGTCTTTCAGTCCCTTTATCCTAATGGGAGTTGTTCTGAACTTTAATTTCCCACATATACAATGAAGTTTAGAAAGATTAGAAGGTCCAAGAGAAGCTTCAGAAAAAAAAAACAACCAAAACTGTTTCTTCTTTAGCAGCAAATGTTTTATCTAAAACGACACTTAAGAGGAGAACATTTATGATGTATCAGCCAGTTTGTTCAAAGACAGAACATTAATTTTTAACAATTTCTCAGACTTTAATCAAAGCATACTTTAACATTATTTTAAACTGTTTTTAATTTAGCTCTTATAGTATTGTCATTCATTTGTTATTTATGAGCCTCACATCAAATACTTTTCTGTATGTGGACAAACTATCTGCAGATTAGCCCATCACCAGAGTCTGTTTGCAGTTATAGCCAATCAACTATTTAGAATTTTTCTCATGGTCACTTTTGTTTTTCTAACTTTAATAGAGCTTAACCAAAAACTATTAATAAGAGAAATGTGAGAATTGAAATTTCTCAACTCAATGAGAGACACAGCAACCACGCTCCTGGACAAATGCTTATACTTCCTTATTTCAGTTGTGGTGTCTGATGAGCGTAGTGACTGAGGGACAGAGAAAGACAGGCACTAGGTATGAGGAAGAAAGATATTTTCAAGACTCTTACTTAAGGCTAGAGAAGATATTCCTTTTGTTTCCCAGCTCTTGTTAGAATTTCAACCCTCACTCCAATTTTGGCACTTGAAAATAGATATCGCATCACTCACTTAAGAAATGAATCATAATTGAGCACCTATTACATGCCAAGCCCATTGAAGGCACTGAGGATACAGCAGTGAACCAAACAGAAAAGGTCTCTGTCCTCGGGAGGCTCCCACTCTAACAGAACCTGGAGGAAAAAAATCAGCACATAAACATAAAACCTATTTCAGAGAATGGCAAGTTCTTAGCAGACAGATAAAGAAAGGAAGAGCATAAAGCGATGGAATGTGCTCTTTTAGGTATGGTGGCAGGGAACACTGTTTGAGTGTTGTATTCATTTGCAAGAAGCAAATGAATAAAGAAATGAGTTATGTGCATTTCTGAGGGAAGAGCATACTAGGCAGAAGGAACAGCAAGGACCAAGATGCTGAGGTAGGAACATGGCTGGGCTCTCCTTTGAGCCTCTGGAAGGCCAACAAAGCTTAGCCAAAGTTAACAAGAGGAAGTAGGTATTATGATCCATGGTAAAGAGTTCTGATTTTACCCTAAGATGAGAAGCCTTGGGATTCAAGCTGGCAGTGACCTGCTCTAATTTGAAGTTTAAAGATAAGTGTTTTTGCTGCCATGTGGAGAATAGACCACGGGGGGAGCCAGAGAGAAGGTAGGGAAAAAGTTGGAGGCTTTTGAAATAGTCCAGAAAATATTGGTGGAATTCAAAGTCATGTGACTATCTGTGGTCACCCAGGAAGTGAGTGGTGATAGGAATAGTCATCAGCCTGAAGAATTAGCCTTACGGAGAGAAGAGTTTTTCCTCTTTTTTTTCTGTGTCCCCAGTGCAAAGGCCTTTTTAGGAACATTCTCAGAGAAATGACTACAGCCTTAGAAATACTTAGTCACCAGGAGGATGCATGTCTGTAAACGGCGATCATTCTTCAGAGGGGAAATGGGGCTGATAATGTCATAACCAAAGTTCTCCTCATTGTCTAAGTACATAGAGCAGTGGGGACTGCTCTGCCTGGCGGGGTCGGAATCCTGGCACACTCATTCTCAGAGCTGCCGTTTCCTCGTTTATAAAATCTAGCAGTTGTAAAAACTCTCTGAGTTTCCTTCATGTTTCAAAAGTTGATTTTCATATTTCACTATTCTCTATATTTTACAATAGACTATTTTTAATATATTTTACTTTCTTGACGTGTGTGTATTTGGATGTATATATACACAGAGAGACAGAGACACAGATAGAGAAATACAAGTTTTAGAACTAAAGTTTGGTCCAACCAAGTGCCGTTCAGAATTCATATGTCATTTATTAGTCTTATATTCACACAGAAAATTATTTTCTTTTTCTTCCATCTCCTGATCTTCTGAGCAGTAATGCTATCGGGGTAATTCAATTGATCTATAAACTTGCATTTTATGAAGCAGTGTTAAATCCAGAATTTCAGAAATTCCGCTGTCGGTTACTATGTGCTATTTTCCTCTAAGATTGAATGAGTGCCTTTCCTCTATAGATTCTAACTTTTACAATATGCACTGTGCCATCTTTCATTTTATCCAACACCGTAAACATGGAATGAAATGTGCTGCCCAAAGGCATGCTAACCCATGCAGGATCCATACTGAGCCATCAGGACAAGTGAGAGCATCATATTATAATTTTCTACCCTAGCTCATTGCTAAGTGTTAATACAAGGTTTCCCGAGGCCACAGGGAGAAGATGACAGAGGAATTTAGTCAAGTAGTAAATCATGACAAAAAAATTAAAATGCCTACAACTACAAGGTATTGATATTTTTAAAACTCTTACACTTCACAAAGCATATTTAAGGATGAATGCATAAAAACAGTTTGTTTAAAAGAATTTCCTAAACCAGCTAGAATATGTATATACAAGTTAGAGTTTTTTATTTTTACTTAGTCCCTATCTTAGGCTATTTGATGTGCATCTCATGCACATGTATCTTCACAGTTATGCAATACATTTACCTAAAAGGGATCATGACCTAAATATACAAAAAAAAGTACTTTTTGAAAAAAGAGAATACATTTATACATTGAAATAATAGGCAGTCATTAAATATCAAACTTTGAATTATTTCATGATATAGGGAAATGCTCCTGAAAATATTAAGTGAAAAAGAAGTGTAAAAAAAGATATGATTTCAACATTTTTACAAAGAAACATATTTTAAATTATCAATGGTTTTAAAAAGGACAAAAGGAAATGTTGATTTTCTAAATGACAGAATTACAAGGTTTTTTTTTTACTTTTTAAAATTATTTATGATAATAGGCATGCATTTTATATTGAAAAAAAGTGTTATTATGGATGGATTAGAAATGTGAAATCAGATGTTAACATTATGTTGTATATTTAATATGGAGATAACAGAATCTCATTTGCCTTTTTAATATTGCCATAATTTTATGATCACCTGTGTATCTGGTATCCAGCAGCTTTTTATTTATAATCTTATGATTATTTCCACAGAACTCTGATTTGGATAGGGTCAGATGTTTTTTTTATATAGGTCTAAATGCAGCTTAACACTGTGAAAGAAAAATTATTTAGTGATACTTGTTATAAGACAGTAAGGAAGATTTTACTTGGGGAGGCTTTGCAGTGGGTGTGGAGACCACTGAAATGGGGGCTTGCAGTTGTGGCAGGGATTGGACTGAGTTCCAAATACAACACAGCTAAGTGGGAATTGATAGCCAAGGAGCGAGTGGGCGTCAGTGGATGGAAAATCACTAAGAGGAAACATGAGGGGTAGAGGGCATTCTGGCTAAACTGGCCTGAAGGGATTCTTGCTGAAGACAGGCCAAGAGTGGTCAGACATCACCTGGGGGCTTGTGGCGAACAAAGAACCATGTTAGATATTGAAGGTGATCAGATGGGAAAGTCTAGCTAAATCAACTTAATAAGAGTCTTGCTAAAATTGGAAAATGCTGAGACAAACAGAAGAATCTAAAAGTTGAGGTTGAATTGAAAAACTCAGGAGAGCCTGAACAGCATTTGGTCAAGAAAGAGAATCTTTGTAAACACAAATTGGGATAGTCCATAGAATTTAAATGGCATGAATTCCGGAACCCAGTTTATATCTCAAAGTTTTATATTATATTCATTCATGGACAAATTTTTTTGTTCGGAATGTACAAATTAGACACCTGGTTTAAATTAATCCAGGTGTGAAGCCAACTCTTCAGAAACTAAAGAGTGAATGTGTAAATAACAATTCACCATAACGTATATTCCACATTAATTCATAAAACATAATTCGCAGCAGGTGTCCATATCATATATGAGTATAAATATTGTTTCATGATTGTTAATTGAAGCAGAGATTAACTTTAAGATGCAGTACCTCTGATTTTACCTTTATTCTAAGAGACAGAATAATTTTTGTGCCTGGTTATACTCACCTCAGGCACAAAAATCTATGCATTGAGATGTAAACAATCCAAACACAGTAAGAGAAAATTAGGAAGGATGACACAGAGTCTATTTTAAATGCTGACAAGTAAAACAGATTTTTGTAAACCGAAATTTGTAAGCCTTCAATTTTCCCTTTCTTGTTTAATTTTGCAAGATTTTGACACTAAATGACCATCAATTTTATCTTTTCATATATTTAATTAATTAGACTTAAAGTATCTGTTTTATGATGCTAGGTCTTTTTTTCACATTTTACATTCCTAAAGGGGGAGAATTATGTCTGCTTATTTTGAATCTATAATACCTGAAATAATGTCACTTGATTGCAATGATAAAGATGACGAGGATCATGATAAGCCTGTTGCTGCTCTTCAGAAAAGAGAAAAGGCTCAAAAAAACCCATCCCACGAGCTTAAAACACAGTTTTGCTGAGACGACATATTGTCCGTTCAAAGAAACTGTAGCCACTTTTCAGAAAGGCCCCGAAGAATTGTAAAAGTGCAGACAAAAACAAGAGGTACTAATGTATTCATTCCAGGTGGCTTTTCAGCAACACATTAATTCTTGAACATGAATATAAATAAATAAAGTTAAATTCATCCCAATCTATCATAGAACTTCTTTGACAACATACAAGTCAACCAAATAAATCAGAATAATTGGATTTTGACAAAACAAGACATTTATCTATTTCCAGAGAAACATATTGGTCACACAACTTACAAATTGCCAATAGAGTTTCTCCATCCATCACCAAGATTCTCATCTAATGACAGGGGAATAATCACCATACCTCTCCCATATGACGCAGTTTTTGATAGATCAGGAAGTGAAGCAATATGTAAATTCAGCCTTCCATGTGTGGACACCCATGGGGTGGGTCGATTTTTTTCTTTCTTTCTTTTTTTTTTTTTTTACTAATAGCATCTGAATTCTCTCTGAATAAGCAAGGAATGTTTGTCTGTAGTTGTTTAATGGCTTCAGACAGCTTTCCAACGAAGGGGTGAATATTTTAATTCTGAACCTACCTACACTCTATCACAGCCCTTTTCCCACTAACACACCCCGAAAAACGTGCTTCCTAAGATCTTTCTAAAAATCACAATGGATCGAGGGGTCCAGATTTAGTTCCAACTCATTGAGTCTCTTTAGCTTAACAATGGAATTTTTCTAATCTGAAATCTGTAGGCATCGATCAGCCTTGAATGTGGATATTTTAATAGATGAATTGGGAAGCCATTTCCAAATTTTACATATATATATTTGCACACATGTAATAAATATCAATGTACATAAGATCATATGTGTGTGTGTGTGTATAAATATGATAAGCTTGTCCAGGCTGAAAGAATGAAAATCAGTTCATATTGAAGGAAAAACAAGGAACCCTGCTATTAACCAGGCAGGGACAGATATACAAAGCCAGCTGTGTAAACCACAGCAGCGTCATCTCTCCCAAGACCATGAAAACAGCTGTAAAATGCCATAACCACTCTCCTTTTGAGTGACTACTGCTTTGTCACCAAGGACACTCTCAGGCCCACTTTGCTGTAACTCGTCTATTACCTGGGATTCCCAACTGCTAACCCTCCCTTGCCTCGGGACAGCACGTCGTAATCTGCAGCCCATCTTCATTTAACCAAATCCTGCCTCAAAAAACAGCAAGGAATTGAGAACCGATCTCCACTGGCTTCCATCAGACGCCCCTCAGAAGCCTTCAGGGAGAAGCCACACCTTGTAGAAGACTCTTCCTCTCATCGAGCAGCATTTCTGGGCTCCTCCAGAGGGCCTGCCTTCTGTAAATCAATAAATCTGACATTGGCAGGCTATGAGTTTCGCCCTGATGGTTAGGCTTACACAAGTTAGAAGTGTTACTGAGGGTTCTCCGAGCCCTTCCCCCGTGCACCAAGGCCCTCACCCCATAACAACGTGCATGTTTGGGACACCTTGAATCTCACCTACTCCAGGCTTCTCTGTCCCCTGTGAAATGGGTTTTGCACAGAACCAGGGTTCTGATGATTATTTTGGCCCTTTGGTGTCAGGTTTATTTGTCTCTCAAGATTTGGGAGTTGTAAATCTGATTTTGTGAGACTACAGATTTGTTCTTGGTGGTCTAGGAAAAAAAAATATATCCATAGCCATATAAAAAATATATATATATAAAATTATATATATATATATAAAATTATATATATATATAATTATTTTTTCAGTTCAAAGACAAAGACAAACTATTTGAGATTAAGTTACATTAAAGTACAGATTTATATATTAACTTTCTAGTTTAATTTTAGTTATTTAGTTATTTATACTAACTTCTAATATAATGGATATACTTATTATGATTTTGCCACTACAATAAACTCTCAACAATCACAAATAAGATAGAATAAAGAATATACATGCATGTAAGAATGGATATAAATAGAAAGAAGAACTAAAGAATTTATGTGATGGGTATATGAACCCCTCTTGGAAAATTATTTTTTGGAGAATATATCTTTTTCTGAGAATTCTTGATCACTTTCATAAAAATAATTTTAGAACTCTTTTATGATTGATTATATGAGTGATTCATCTGGCCCCTTTATTCACCAAATAACTTGCTTTAAAAAAAATAATCAGACAAGAACAGAGAAGACTTGGGCTGACGAGCAGACTTTTTTTCCTCTCTCAAACCCTCTGATAATTTACGCTGCTATTTTAAGATCCATTTTCATTCTACAACTGGCTGAAGCATGAAATGAACTAAAATAAACGGAATTGAATGGAACTGAACTAAACTGATGAAATAACGTGACTTCCAGGATACTTTATGCCTTAAAGACAAAACAGATGTCTCATGCATCTTTCTCCCAGAGGTCCCCACGCTGTGACCAACCCACAGAAGACTCTTGGTGTGTGACAGTTGTGTTTCCCTAACAGTCATCCACTCCTTTCTGCATAATCCCTCTGATTTGATCAGGGCTGAAAATATCCTGAATTACATTTAGAGATATACTTTTTGCTAATTGCCAAAGCACATAACTTTATTCGAATGTATCCTTTCCTACAATCAGATGTGAGGAAACTGAATTTAAGAAACAAGCCAGAAAATAAATGAACTTGAATTCTCAGCACCAATTTTCCCCTGACTGACCTGGTTTCCCTCTCCTCATCCCATTGACCATTTCTTCCCTTTTTATCTTCATATTTTTTCCTGTATTTATTGAATGTTTGTTACAGGCTGGTCAAAGCGCTAAGCACTTTCCATGCATAATCACAGCATGATCTTCACAGCAGTTGACAGAGGAGGAAACAGACTTGCCCAAGGCCACTCCAGCTGTCAGTTTAGGACCATGTCCTATTCAAACTCAATCTTGATTCTCTGAATCCATATCATTATTTACTGCAATAGTGAAATCTGGAGTAGACGTGATGCTGTTAGTACACAAACTAGCCACAGATTTTCAAACGACTAAAAAGAAATTCTCAAAGAACCCAACACCTCAATCAGCACTCTTTCTGCTGCCTCCTTTGTCCTCTCTGTTCTCTGCCTCACTGCCTGAAAGCTCTCCCAGCACCTGAGGTCGACCTCCTCATCTTCCTCATCTTCCTTCCATCTACACTTCTCTTACCTTGTTCCTGGAAGCTCAGGACTGACTGCTAATTATATGGAAGAAACTACTTCATAATTCCCAGGACAAGAGTTAGTGCATTAGGCAGTCTATCACCAGCTTTACAGTTTAGTAATATCTCAAATCAAAATTGGACAAGGGGGAGTCTCAGTGTCACTTGCACGAGGCTTGCTTCAAATATCTGAGAAGACAGGACGGATGTTTGTCAGTAACTTTCCTGCAGGTGCTTGATACACTTAGGCCTGATATATACAAAGAAGCTTATAAATATACTAACGTTTTTTAAGTTATAAACAACCCACATATAAAGTTACATCTGAGTTTTATGACATTTAAAGGGTTCTTTTTTCTCTTTTTTTTTCTTGATTGCTATTAACTCGGCACATTTCTGTTTGTGAATCATTAGATAATGAATTTATATTTAGGAAGAAAAAATCATTTCACTTGAGAAGTACGCAGGTGTTGGTGTTTCAAAGTGCCAAATACCAGACGTGGGTGCTGAACCCTCAGTTTCACAGCCTGAATCCACTATCTGAAGATGCTTCTGGAAGATAGGGCTTTCTGAAGACTCAGTTATGCAAAATAATCATTACCATTTTTACATACCAGATAGGCAAATCATTCTTTCATCATACATCTTTTTGGTTGGGAAACAGCTTACTCAAATTCTAGGTAGCATGTTTACTCTAATGTTCTTTTCCACAGAAATCCATTCAAAATAACTCCACACTCTTGGCAGTTTAGCTAAAAGATGAATGTCAGACTTCTTTAAAAAGAAAATTATTTGGACATAATTCTGACTGAACAGCATGTGATTTTTTTTTTTGGTTTTTTAATTTTGTTTTTATTTTCAGTTTGGGTTTTGTTGCCATCAGCTATAAATGCACATCGTCGAATGAGTAAAATAATCCTTTTAAAGACACGAAAAAGAACAACAGGGCCCTGACCCGTTGCCCAAAGCATGAGCACAGTTCCCACTCTCTGATTTATAGTTTTCTTGTTATTGTTGTTCTCATTTTTCTCCATAACTCTAAATAGCTTTTACTGCTCCTTTTGATATTGTTTTCAGAATAACCTATACGTTTCCCTCTATAGAAGATGAAGATTCATTCACTTTCCCTCAACCTGACCAGCCTCTAGTATCACCTTATACTAAGTGTAGTTTGATTCCTATTTGGGTGTTACCTTATTTATGTAAATACTGTGCCATAAGTTAATCTATAATAACTTTTCTTTTCTGGTTGGGCAATATTTTTATTTTACCTGGAGTCAATAATCGCCACATTTTTATTTGCTTAGTTCTGAAATACTATGGTTAATTCATCTGCAAGTTTACCTCAAATGTCTAAACTTCCTCTTAGAAGTTTCATGCATGTCAAGTGCTCTTATTAAGTTCATCTTAATAAGACATTTCCTCTGACATCTGCACTGGTTTCTTCCAAGGCCATCTCCCCAGCTGGCTCTTTCTTAACCGCTCACTTAAGGTTGGATTCCTACCCTTGAATCCTGTATCTTCCACATTGTTGGTTCAGTTCATTTGTTGGTGGAGCATATTCTCAATAGCATTCTAAAATAGCATGTGTGTGGGAAGCAAATTTGACATAGTTTTGGTCTGAAAAATATATTCTTGATTGTTAATCATTTTTCCTTCAGGGTATGTAAGGTATT
>PVKZ01008265.1:0-16979 GCA_004027375.1 Macroglossus sobrinus | reverse complement strand
GGCCTTTCCCCGTGGACCGTTTCCCTGCACCCCCTCTCCCCGCACCCCGCATTCTACCCGTCGCTCTTCCTGCTGTGGAAATATCACTTTTTGCATCGAGTTTCGTGTCACCTTTTCGAGGCGCACTAATAAAAAAAGGTGCCAGGTGCAGCTCTGCCCGGGGCTCCTCGCGTCTCGGAGAACCAGCTGACACCAGCGACGCCGCCGTGTCGCACCCAGCCCTCGGCCCTCCGCAGGAAATGTCTGTCACTCCAACCTCCATCTCGGGAGGAGGCAGGTGGAGCCGCAGACGTCACCTCCGCGCGCTAACCTGAGCCGGAGGCGGCCTGCGTGTGTCACCGGGGAGACGCACCTTCCTGCTCGCACGCAGGTGCCGGAAGGTTCTGGTTTGTCTCCGCCCCGCTGGCGCCACGGAAGACGGGACCCGTCCGGAGTCCCCGTCAGCCAGACCTGACGCCACCGGTCAGATCTCCCCGCTTCCCCCGCACGGGACGCCCCCGCTGGCCTCCCTGTCCCGCTCGGACCCCCAGCCCCGCCGCGGGCCCGCCCCGCCCTGTCCTCTCGCGGCCGTCGGTCCGTCCAGCGTCCTAGGCTCCAGCACAGCGACGGTCCTGGTGAGCCGCTGCGTGTGCCCCATCAGAGACGCTGGGAAATGGCTGTGAGGCCCCTTTGCCCTTCACCCCCGGATGCCCCACGGGAGAAGACGCCCGGGTTGGATGAGGAGTTTCCAAGCATTCTCTCTCTCTCTCCCTGGGGTGCGGGCTCGCTCACGAAGGGGACCCCCCTCTATGTAAACGGATCATCCCCGAGGACGCGGGGGGCCGCCCCCGGACACGTCCCCGAGACCGAGGCTGCGGGATCTGCCCTGGGCCGAGCGCACGGGTCCGAACCCCGCGCCCAGTGCCCCGCCCCCCACTGCGCCCCTGAGCCGCAGCACCCCATCTTCCCAGCTGGATTCACTCCCGGGAGCAGAGAATAGATGCGTCGTGTTTCTGGAAAAAAATGGTGGCCGGGGAATTCCCAGGGGTGGGGGGGTTACGCTGCTTGGTTTTCCACTCGGCTCTAATTTGGAGAAAACATTTTGACATTTGCCGGTGACCCCACACTTCCCCAGGGGCCCCAGGCTGGAGCGCGGCGGTGTTAGTTAGATGCGGAGCTAAGGACCCACGTCCCATGTGTGCGTGGGCCAAGGGCGGGGGCGCGCAGTGTTCCGGGCACTGCAGCTCCAAGACGCCGTTGCTGCTTCAATGAGGGGGAGAGAGGGAGATGCTGGGAGCGGGAGGCAGACGGGGTGCGGGGGTGGGGGACGCGGGGGTGGGGGAGGAGGTTCCCCGAGGAGGAACGTCCGTGATGTGCAGGGAGGCTCTCGTCCACCAGGGGGCGCTATCCGCACCTGCCTAATTCCCCGTTCACAGGTGTTCCGCCCCCTGGACCAGCCAGCTGGTCTACCCCGCCACCTGCAGGAGGTGGACACGTGACCAAATATCTGGGTTCGCCCCGCCTCCTTGCCCTGTCAGCCCTTTCCCAAAAGGCCAGCCTCCGTTAAAGTCACCCCACAGCCCGCATTTCAACCTTCCCTGCGGGTTTTGGTGACGGCCACGGTGGTGGGCGTTTGGACGCACCGGGTCTCACTCTGCAGAGCGACCGTGGGGACGGGAAGCGGTGCCTTGCACCTTCGGAGAACCCGGCAGAACCCAATAACATTCCCATCTGAGCCGTAAATTGCAGGTAGGCCGGATGGCTTTTAAAATCTCTACGAAGGCATAGTCCTAAAGTCTACGTAGCTTTGGTCACATTATTTTCTCTGGAGGAATTACCATTAATCAAATTTTTTCATGTGCAGTTTTAACACTTATTTCCCGGAATATCTGTTACATGTCTGCCTCTCAAAAAGCAATGGCTGCTTTCGGAAAAGGGTTATCAGGAAAAAGTCAACATTACCAAGTCCCCACGTCTTATCGTTATTGCTTCAAACAGTTCGATAAAATATGCGATGGTTACACATCATGAACGCCACGCAGAAGCATTCAGAGTAACAGGTGAGAGGCGCCCCCACTGCCCCCCACTGCCCCCCACCCCCGCCCCCTCGGGGGCCCGAAAGAGTTTGCTCTTGGAGTTTGCAGAGCAAAGCCGGAAGGGCGGCCCTTTGTCACGAGACAAGGAGTGGCTTTAATAAGATATTTAAAAATTGTAATAAAGTAACCAAGAAAGCAAGCGATAAAGCGAGAGAAAGGACATCTTGATAAATTATCCCGATGAGCACGTCCACAGCGGGCATGAAGGCAACCCCGGCAAGGCCTGCCCAGAAGCCGGAGCGCACAGCCCCAGCCGCCGAGGCCAAGGACCCCGGACGCTGAGGAAGGGTGGATAGAGGGGTCTGCAGAAGCCTCGGTGTGTTACCCAGGGAACTGGGTGGGGGTCTGGCCACAGGCGGGAGGAAAGCTTAGGGAGATAGGAGAGGAAAACACAGAACGAACAAGAAGCCCGTAAAGGGATCTGGGGGGCTCTGACGGTGGGGGCTCCCGGACTCCCTCTGGCTCTACTGCGGACCCTCAGGCACACACGGGGTGGGGGGAGGGGAGAGGCCCCGCCCCCCGGGGTCAAAAACCTACGCATAACTCCAGACTCCCCTGAAAATGAGCGGATAGCTCGCTCATGACACGAACGGCCCGTCCACAGCTTGTACGTGTACCGTGGGCGTGGGATGACGCGGGCCAGAGGAAAGAAAACGCCGAGGAGGTCGTAAGGACGAGAAAACGTGTCTGCCGTTCTCACTGAGCATAGTCGGGGCCCAGAGGAGCCGCGCGGTCCGGGCCCACGCTGGTCGGGGGTCGGCGGTTCCGGGCTGGCTCTGGGGGGACCGGCACACCCTGCGTAAGGGCAGTGGGGGGCAGCTGAGTGCCGCATGTGCACGGCTTGTGGGGAACACGGGCCGAGTGTGAGCAGAGTCACTCTGACGTCCCCGGTGACCTGGGCACTGGTCATGTAGCCCCTCTGCTGTCCTGAGCCCAGACCTGCACTCCTGCGGTCACTCTGGGGACAAGCCAGCCCTCCGGGCTGTGCTCCCCGGGCTGTCCCCGACACCCCAGGCTGCCTGGGCCCATGAGGCTTCTCCCGAAACACCTGGGGACCCTGTGCCAGCTCCGCCCCCGGGACCTCTGATGGCTGGCCCCCCACTTCCTTCCAGCTCTGCTCTCCTCACCCCCTCCAGGACGACCTCCCCCCACTACTCCAGAGCCCTCGCAGGCTGAGCCCCTTGGTGTCTGCAGCCCGCCCCCTCCCTCCCACTGGGCAGGCCCAGAGCTGCCTGCTTGCTGTTTCCTGTCTCAGTGGGGTGTGTCCCCTGGGGGCAGGGCTTTGCTGCTTTGTGAGGGGGCCCCCCACCCCCATGGCAACTTACAAAGCTGCTCAGAGATGTCCTTGACGGACCAGAACAATGGCTCAGAGAGATAGACCTGCTGGGCTAGCTGGTCCAGGCCACCAAGCAGCTCCCACCCCATCCAATGCCTGGGGCTGGCTCATCACAGCGGGCACTCTGCCCTCCCAGGCTGGAAGGGCCCTGGAAGCAGAGGGACCCTCCGGAGACCGCACCCTGGGGCTCGCAGGCCGTCCCGGCCCTCCACGTGGCCCTGCATGCGAACGGCCCTCCGCTCACGGCTCAGTGCTGAGGCTCCCGTCGCTTCAACACTAAGGCCCCATGAAGCCCCCTCTCTGACCCTGTCAGCACGAAGGCAGGAGTCCGGCCCGCACGTCACCGGCAGCACCAGAAACGAGGCCAGAGGAGGGACGGCCCGGGGAGGCGGACGAGCCCAGAGCCCCACCCGCACCCCTCCTCCGAGCACCCACGGCTGCTCCCTGGAGACGCAGCAATGGACGCACCCCCGACCTCGAAGGACGGGGCTCGGCAGACACAGCGCCTCCCCCTGCACGGCGCCGTGGTGCCGGGGCCAGCGCCAGCTGCCCCGGGGGGGTCTGGGGTGACGCGTCCATCGGCATCCCCCCTCCCATGCCTTGCTCCTACTCCCCGACTGCTGCTCCTTCCTGCTCACCCTGTCTCAGGAGAAACCCAGACTCAGAGACCCCACGTCCCCGAGAAAGGTCCCCCCGGGCCCTCTGTGGCCGTACCTTAAAGGGTCTCAGGCAGGGACCACCTGAGCCGGGCCCAGCCTCCCTGTGCTGACCCACGGGCACCAGCCCCTGCCCCCCCAGCAGACTGACCCCGAGGCTGACCGGGGCCCATCAGAAGGGAGGGTGAGGTTAAGCCAAACAGAACCTGCTGCCAGGTACGAGGTGCCGCCACGCCCGGGTGTCCCTCCGAGGCTGCTGGGCACGCAGGAAGGGCGACAGGGGAGCGGGGGCTGAACCGACACTGACGAGGTGTCGGCAAAGACACCCCGACTCCACACAGGACCAGAGGAGATGTCTCTGAAACGCTTTTGTCCCCAGCAGCTCCAGCTCCACTGCTCCCGCTGCGGATGACCGAAGCTAACGGAGTGGATGACGGATACGACCCGACGAGTTATTCACGACGCGGGCGAGGGCGAGAGAACAGTAATGGCTGACGTACCTGCCGTGAGGCGCCTGCAATCGCTGTTCGATCGCAATAATCACTGTTCCTGTAATCGTGCGTTGGAAAGTGGTTGTGTTAATGAACCACGGAGCGAAGACCAGCTCCACGACGGCACATGACCTGGCCCGGCTGCGCGGTTTGCGGGTCGGGCTCATCCGGGGTCCTCGGGGCCGTGGCGGCGGGGTGGGCGGGGGTGGGCACAAGACAGTGGACCTGTCTAGGACGGCAGCGACAGATCGATGGGCGGAACACCAAGGGGCCGAGACGTCCTGACCTTTCACATGCTGGGCTGCACACAGCAGCGGGGTCAGACCCCGGGGTCCCCGGCCGGCGGGGCAGCCAGACAGTCACCATGGCCGACCCCACACAACAGGTGCGGGCTCAGAGACAGCGCTGAGCGACCATCCCGTGCTCAGGCCGTGACAGGCGGCGGAGCTGGGACCTGGACCCCAAGACTCCCAGCTCCTCTGTCCTTCCAAAAAGGGTGAGAATATACGAGCTGGATGCAGCAGTGTGTGCGTGCATGTGTGTGTGTGTATGTGTGTGTATGTGTGTGCGTGTGCGCATGAGTGTGCATGTGTGCATGTATGTGCACGTGCGTGTGTATGTGCATGTGTGTACGTGTGTGTGCACGTGCACGCGTGGGCATGTGTGTGCATGTGCATGCGTGTGTGCATGTGTGTGTGCGTGCGTGTTTGTTTGGGTGTGCATGTGTGCGCGCGTGTGTGCACACGTGTGTGCATTTGGGTGTGTGTGCGCATGCGTGCGTGTGTGCTTGTGTGTGCGCGTGCGTGTGCGAGCGTGTGTGTGTGCATGTGTGTGTGTGAAAGTGAAGACGAAACCCGCACACCCAGCCCCGGGACATGACAAAGGCGCGCGTCTGAGCTCCGACACATCTGACCTTTTAATACAGAAACGGTCCCGTGTCCACGTCCTTGGTTCTCAACGCCCTGTGACTCTAGCTGATGCGGGTCCAACTGCTGTTTTAAATGTCACATATGGATGTATGTGGAAGCAGAATGTTTCAATGATGTGCTCTTTGTCCCCCGCCTTTTGCATCCCTTTTCCTGCAGGAAAAAGGAGGCGTGGCCTCATGCGTCACCTTCCAGTGACATTTCACGGTGTCCGGGAGCGTCTTCGGCCCTCTACAGTTTCATAGAGATGAGGTTCTAAGAACCCTCCAGAGACCCACACGGAATCGGCCTGTAGCGTGTACTCCAGCTGTGTTTCTTTCTGACCTAGTTTATCTATTTTAAAAAAACACACAACCCAAACCCAGCCGGGAGCTCTGTCTCTCGCTCCTCATGTTCTCCCGTCACCTCGCGGGCACGGCGCGCGTGGTGCGTGCAGGCTGACGCCGAACGGGGATGTTCTGAACCCGTGAACCAACGGCCCCGCGGGGCGGGCCAGGCTGTTCCCTCCACGACAAACGCCGGGGACGAGCCTCCAGGAGGCCGAGCCACCGCGTGGTCCAGGCCGAGAGCCAGAATTCGCAGCAGCGGCCATCCCTCCTGATCTGAGACGACCGGGTCTTTTTCTACACGTGTCAGAGTCTATTGCTGCTGTGTCAGATGAGCACGAATGTGGAGGCTGAGACAACGTCCATCTCCTGCCTTACCACCCCGCAGGGTGGGAGCCCCGCACCCATCTCGGGGGCTAAGATCAGAGTGTGGGGTTCGAGGGAGGACAGCCTCCCTCCATGAGATGCGGACAAATCATCCTCCTAGCAAACCCTGATGTGATCCTCGAAGGAAGAGACCTTACAGAAAGTCTCACGGTCTAAGCATTTGACCCATTTCGGGGGTCACTTTCTCACCCCTAAACGAAACACTCCGGCCAGCAGGTGTCAAGTGCTAATCCCACACATCGGGGTCACCATCTCCCCCATTGCGGTGGATGGGGGCGGGGGATGTAGTCTCATCTCAGACCCAGAGAAATGAGGAGTTAGGACCTTCTAGAGGAATCGGGAAGATTATATACGCAAGAGCAAACCGGGCACAGTGTGAGAGTTCAGCGTACGGATCGATCACCGCAACTTTGCCATGATCGTCACCGCCATCCCTGCCCTTGCTGACGCACGTAACCAGAGACACGCCTGACGTTTCGGGAGAAGAAGTGTCTTCCAAGGAGGTGCGTCAGTGAGGACTGGCTCCCGCTAAGTTGAAGGTTTGCAAAAATACAGAGAACACCGTGGATTCTGCAGGACGAGGTCCATGGACCTCCGGGGGCTTTTCCCAGGGGACAGGGATGTCCTCACACCTGCACCAAACAACAAGTGAGAAGGCCAACGAGGTTTTGGCATTTTTTAAAATCAATAAGTGATACATCGATCACACAGCGTGGACCACAGAAGAAGTACTTCCTTTTCTTCGCTCCTCCCGGAAAGCAGATGTGCCTGCGAATACCGGAGTGAGTGTGTGTGCGCGTGTGTGCGTGCGTCCACGCCGACGCTGGGCCCTTCCGTCCCCAGATGTCATCGTGGGAAATGTCCAAGAGTCGGGGTGCTGCGCCCCGGGACCCGCTGCACCTCGTGCACAGCGTCTGACGGAAAAAAGCACCCGGACCTCATCCGTGCGTTTCTAACGAGGTCGCGTCCCTAGAAAAACCATCTGGGGACATGAGCGTCACAAATAATATCTGTGTGTGTGTGTGTGTGTGTGTGTGTGTGTGTGTGTCTTCCTCGAAGGGGGCACATGGCAATCCCAACCTTATGGCAAGAAGTTGGGGTCAAAAAAGTAATGTGTTTGAAACTCATTCCATATTCTAAGCGCTGGAGTTTCCCAAACACGTGGAGCCTTGCAGAAGACGAACACTCGTCTTGCCTGGCGCGATGGGTGGGGGGGCGTCTTTCCGAGCGAGGTGCAACGCTTCCGGACAGGCGATCGTGGTGGGGGCGGCAGATAGGAATTCCCCAGCACGGCTCTGTCCCGGGGAGAGCTCACGTGATAGCGTCGTTTCTCTGAAAAGACTCTCTCACTGCTGATGGCTCTGGCCACACCTGAGTTGGTGGGTTCTGAGAAAACTTACATCATCGTCACAAGCACCGCGGTTGGTACCTGTCCTTCCTACCTTCGTCTCACAGGTGAGCAGAATGAGACGGAGAAGCTGACGATGCCGGGTGTCCTCTGCTCCATCTCTGCGGCGTCCCTTCTCCCCACGCTGGCACCAGTCTTCAGGAATCTCCCAGGGGGCATAGCGGGTAAGTGGGCGGGGCCGGGCCAGCCCGGCCCTCCGGCACGCAGTCCACTGCACGGGGACTCTGGGCTGTGCAACGATTCAAGCTCTGCAGCCAACAGAATGGCTGCGATTGGCTGCTGGGTCACGGGTGCCCTTGTCACCCTTCCTTCCCACCGGGAAGGCGGCCAGCTCTGAAGCCTGCCGGACGGTCACCGGCCAGGCCGACGTGCGCCCCACCCGACGTCCACAGCCGTGTTCTCCCTCTGGGCCGGGACGTGTGCAAGGTGTAGGGTCAACACGTGGACAGCACGGGCGGTGACCCGGGCTGGGGCCCAGGCAGTGTGACTCCAAACAGCCTCCTAAGCCCCCACCCAGCTATGATGCTGCCCGCACAGCAGCCCCTGCCTCTCGAAAGCCCCCATCAGAACGACCCGTACCACGTGCTCACACACACATTCCGGCCCCTACACGCAGGCACGTCTCACACTCCTGACAAGCTCCCGACTCTGAAAGTTGACTCATCAGCAAACAGGTTTATTTTTTTCTCTGAATACGGCAGGAAATGGTTGCATGAAGCATAATTATTTTAAAAACCTGTCAAAACGTAAACATTGCTACGTTTATGGACGCGTATGTTTTAAGCGCCAGTCTTCTTTTACCAACAAGACTAATTTTTCTCTCAGTAAAAGTTTCGTGCAATTTTTAAACCCCAGAGAGTGGTGGCTATGGTCCTAAGAAGCAAGCAGCTCCACGAGAAAGCAGAAGCTGCGCTATTGTGGTTCTGAGGGCTGGCATCATCTCGTCACTCCGACCTGTCTAGGCCTCCAGCACCTGTCTCCTCCCAGAGTGGTCCAGAATCCCTGCAGGACAGACTGGAGACAGGCCGCTTAAAACCCTAGCACCTGTCTTCCCCGGAGTTCTGTGCTCACCATTGTTATTCTAATGAGCAGCGCTAAGTGGCACCCACAGGAAGCCTCACGCATTGTCTGTGAAAGGGACTGAAACACTTTTCTTTTTTTTTTATCATCATTGTTATTTCAATTTCTAGACATTTCATTGTCATGAGGGAACTCAGGGGCCTGGCGGAGACTTAGTCGGGTGTTTTGTGGTGCCCCGAGGGACACTTTCCCTCCTAATCTCTGCTTAAAGTTGAAGGGAGAGTGCCTCCATCATCGTGAGCAAAACGCACAAACGGATTCAGGAAGTAATAACGAAGATAAATAACTTCGCAGTGAAATTCCGGCTCCAGTAACTTTCCATGTATGTTTCCTCGCTGAGTCCTGCGGGCCCGAGCAGGGCGCTCTCGACGCCCGAGCTGCAGCACGCTGGGGCATGTCGGGTCCAGCGCTTCCCGGGGAACCCCGGGTCCGGCCTGGCCGAGCCCCAGCCCAGCGAGCCTAGGGAATGCGACTTCCTGTGCGAGTTCCCCAGTCGTTCTCGGGCCATCAGCCTCAGCCTCTCCCGGGGAGGGGGCCGGCTGTCTGTCTGTCAGCCCCTTTCAGCAGGGAGGGGGGGCTTCGGATGCTGTTACTTAGGGCGTGTCTTGTCCACAGCGGGTGCTGGGCGCGGTTTTCCTCGGTGAAACCACAGATGCGGCTGGCGGCGGCAAGTGTGGGCCTCGGTGCGCTAAGCGGTTGCCAAGTGCATTAGAGGGACCTCGGGGAATGTTCCAGAGAGAGAGATGGTGAGGAGGGAGGGGCTGGGAGGCGGAGGGGGGAAGGGAGCGGGCAAGAGTCTCGTCTCTCCTTCCCTTCTCCCTGCCTCTCCTCACCCGCTGCTCTCCCCTTCATGCTTTCATCTCTGCTCCTCTCCCTCTTCCCCTCCCCTCCCACCCTCCCCACCCCTCTCCCCGTTCTCCACTCCCCTCCCAGACCTTCCTCTCCACATGGAGCTGAGCCAGGAGCAGCCGGGGCTCCCCTGGGGCCTGCCCTGGGCCGCTCACGTCAGGCGGTCTGCAGGCGGGTGCGGGTGGGCAGTGAGCACGCACGGAATGCAGGGTCTCCTGGAGGGTCGTTGGGGGGCTCCCTGGACGCCATGTGCCCACGTGGTCACCGGGTCATGGCTGCTGCTGAACCCGCAGGATCTGCCCTGGCTTCGCTCCCCCGCTGGCCGCTCAGCCCCCGGACAGGCCTGTGGGGCACGGCTGGTGCGGACACCCAGCAGGGCTGCCCTCCCTCCTGAGCGGGTCCCGGGGGGCCCCTCCCATCTCCCCTGGACCCGCCAGGTCCCCTTCTCGCCTGAGCTCAGAGCCTTGTTTGAAAAATCCTTTTTCTCTGTAATTATCCATCGACTGGAGTGTTGCTTAAAATCTGCATGTGCGCGCACACACACACACACACACACACATGCACACGCACACACGCACGCACGCACGCACACACACACACACACACACACACACTGCAGTTTGTCCACGAGCTCCCTGGGTGGGGTCTTGCCCACGCCCTCCCCTGTGTGTCCCGTGCCGGGATGAACAGTGTCCCTCCCAGACCCGTGTCCTCCTGGCACCTCAGCGTGTGGCTTATCTGGATAGAGGGCCATTGCAGATGTGATCCGTCAGGTTAAAATGAGGTCACACTGGTTTGGCTTTGGAGCTGCTCTGCAGAACGCCGCTGTGACATCCTGCGGGTGGCGTGTGTCGAGCTTGGAGAGGAAGGGGGTGGGCGGGAGGCGTTCTCTGCAAGACGGGGCGCAGCACAGACCAGCCGTGAACTTCAGGAGCCTCTGGACTCAGGGGCTGAAGGGCCCCGCCCACCCAGAACACCACACCGTCGGGGGTGTGCTGAGCTCTCTGCATGGCTATGTCACTCAGTCCCCGCCACAGCCCCGTGACAATGTCCCGTGACAATGTCCTCGCTGCACAGGAGGGGAGCAGAGGTGGACCCAGGCCGCACACTGGGAAGAGGTGAAGGTCACACTCAATGCCAGGCTGTCTGGCCCCGAAGCCCACGCTCTCAGCTGGGGCCCTACGGAGAACCTCGGTGGGGTCACTGGGCGTGGCCACATGGCCCCGGGGGGATGTGCGTCTCTTGACAACCACCCTTCCCAGGACCCCTCGACCAGCTGCTCCCCTGGCCCCCCACAAACACCGCTCCCTGCAGCCAGAGCACCCCAAGATCAGGGCTGAGTCACCCGTCACCAAGCCGCAGCCACCTCTTAACAATGGCCTGCCACGCAGGGTCTTCCTTCTCCCACGAGAGTCTCCCTGAACCAGATCTCACTGATGAACGGCGAGGAATAAATTTCACCGAAGGCCCCTCTGAGCGAGCCCCCTCCCCCCATCCCGAGTCACTCCCGGATGGAAGGTGCGCTTCCCAGCAGGAAAAATAGTCCCCACTCCTAACCCCGGGGCTGCCGGCTGCCAGGCGGCAGGGAAGGGGCCCAAGCCGGGACTCGCAGGGAAGGGGCCCAAGCCGGGACTCGCATTCACGCACGTGCTGTCACCTTGTCCTTCCTTGGAGAGAAACGGAGAACTCCCCGGCAGATCTAAAATGTGCCACTAATTACCAAGCGTTGGCTTGGCTTGGAGAGAAAACAGGGCACGTAATCGGAGACGCCCTTTCACTCCCATTCCGGAAACATGGGAGGAAGTCACTGGAGTGTGGCCGGTTGTCACCCCGGAGCCGATGGTGACAGCAGACGTGAGCGCCGCACAGCAGAACGCGGCGGAGACGCTGCCGTGGCTCGGGGCAGACGCTGGCCCGGCCCCACAGAGGGGCTGGGCTTCGCTGCCCGGGCGAGCGCCGGCCGCAGGGCCCAGGACGGGCGCAGCCGGCCAGGGACCCAGGGGGCCCTGCGGCTCTCACAGGGGGACACCACAGCAAATCTCTGTGAGCAAAGCCCCGCGAGAGGCCGGTGTCCTGCTCGGATGTCTCCGAGAGGCTTGCTTTGCTCTGTCTATGGTGTCACTCACTTACACTTGTTCCTAGCCTCCTTGCCCATCAGACAAGAGGGCTCGCCAGGACCCCCCGACTCTGATCACACGCGAGCGGTTCAAGAATGCACGTGTCCTGCTGGACCGCCTCTGCCGACAGGTTCCGAGAGCAGAGGGGCGCCACGGCCCAGCGCTGCACGGAACGGTGGCTTGTGCCAACCAGCACGCACTCGGGCTCCGAGCTCCCCCTCCGAGCTCCCCCCTCCGCCCGCTCTCCTTTGCATTTCCCTGGGAGCCGAGCTCCGTGCAGCAGGCTCGCTGCACAGCCAGAGGCTTAGAGGGACCATAGCCATGTGCTGAGGGAGGGAGGAGGGGAGGGAGGGAGGGAGGGAGGGGGGCGGGCTCATGGACGCCCCGCTAACAGTTCAGAGCAGTGTCTTAAGGCCATGTGGGCTCCAAGCAGCTTGGAGAAATGGAAATTGCTCTTTCTCTGTGACATCCTCCAGTGTCAGGCAGTCACCTGAGGTTGTGTGACTAGATTGGGGTGCCGTGGCTGGGGTGCAGAGGGCTGTGAACTGAGGATGCAGAACTGGGGCAGCCACCCCTCTGACACCCCCTCGGGGCCCCCACAGTCCCACCCCCACAGCCGCTTGCTCTGTCTGGGACATCTGGGGGCGCTGGCATTACGGTGACCAGCTTATCACTGTCTGCCTAGGACTTTTCTCAGTTAAAGCACCGAAAGCCCCATCTCCCAAGGGATCCCCAAGTCCCAGGCAAACCGGGGCCGCGGGTCACCTCAGCTGACTTCCGCAACCTTCCTGGCCAGTTCCCAGGGTACTGCTAGCCACTCACTGCACAACCACTGCAAACAGTCCCAGGGCCCACCATGTGCCAGGAGCTGTCCCGGGTGCTGAAGACACAGCTGTGCACGAAACGGACCAGGCCCCGGCTCACACAGGAGACAGCGGGCAGCTGAGCGAATCCACTGTGAGCACCCTGCACGGCGACGGGTGCTGGCAACACAGACGAAGCTGGCTGAGGGGGAGGGCGCATGCCAGGCGGGGCGATGCCGCGTCCAACGGTGAGCGGAGGCATCGCCAGCGCGCTGGCATTTAGCCGTCAAGTCGCGGTGGAGAGACGGAGCTGGCAGACGAGGGGAGGGACCCCGCAGGCCGCGGGCAGGCTCTGATGCCCGGTGCGTGCGGAGTCCCAGGGACAGCGAGCAGACCGCGCGGTCTGGAGCGGAGAGAGCGCGGGAAGGAGTGGCTGGAGGTGGGGAGGGGAGAGCCGCAGGGGCCGAGGGCCAGGGGCCACTGTGAGCTGTGACGAGGTTTAACTCAAGTACACGTTCTCAGTAGCGGGTGCTCTAAGAGCTGGTCGCGGCCTCCTCTGAAGGAGAGAGGCCTTCGGTTAGAAAAGTGCCTTAACAGGCCACAGGGGCGGGTGAGATTCTGGAACCGGGAGGCACGGGAATCGGGGTGTGAAGCGGGCGTGAAGCTGCTCTGCGATAGGCACAAACAGACGCACGCAGGTGCACGCAGGTGAGAGACGGAGCCGGGAACAGCCTCGCCCGGGGAGGCGGCCGTCTGGAGGGCTTTTAAGAACCAGACTGTCTAATATCGGGTAGGCAGCTGGCGGTGACGAGCTACGAAATCTTCCTCTAACTTCCCACGGGAAGTAAACTGAAGATGGCTTCAGACTTGGGGACACCTCCCTGGGAGACGGGGTCCCCGTGAGCCTGCGCAGGCCGTGTGGCCGCAGCATGAAGATTGAATGACGCCCTGGCCGTGTCTGCGCCCAGGCCCGGGCCCGAGACACCAGCGCGTCCACTTCCTGTGTGTTCCTGCCCGGTCCCCAGTGCCCGGCTGCCGTGCCGGGAGGGAGCCCACGCGGCCGGCCGAGAGGCCGGTCTGGACGGGACGCAGGGTCTCCCAGCCCGGCCTCGCCCCTCCAGCCGGCAGGCAGCATGCTCGTCCTCTAGCCAGACGAGCGAGAGCCGTCTCGGGAGATGTACGAGCAACCTAAGCGACTGCTGATGTTTTAAGTCGCTAAGTTCTGAGCGGCTGGTACTCAGCAAGAGGGAACCAGAACGCTCGGCTTGCATTCGTGGCGGACGGAGCTGGGCCGGGTGATGGAGGGCAGAGACGACGGATGCTGCAGAGACTCAAAAGCGACAAGAGGCCAGAGACCGGAGTCAAAGGTGACACGAGAACAACGGCCCCCTGGGAACCGGCGGAAATGTTGGGGGGGAGGTGTTAGATTTCCTGTCTTTCCTTGAGAAAGTGCATCCAACACCAAAGAGGCAGGGCGCCCACATCGGACAGTTAGGCTTTCTACCTCCTGTTGGGCAGAGCCTGTCACTCCAACCTACCCCGGTGGGATGCTCCCCAACCAGGTATTAACCTGCCCCCCAGGTGACCGCACCTGAGCAATGTGACAGCCAGTGCGGCTCCCGGAAGTGACCTGGTCGGGCCCCTTCAGCTGGAAGGCAGTGGGCACTTCGGGCACCGTCCTGCTTGGCACGAACGCACCTGGACGAGGTGTGACGAAAGAAATGGCCCCTGCCACAGACCCGGAGCTGGCAGAGCTGAGCGGGACAGGGTCCCCCCAGAGCTGAACTTCCTATTTCATTGTTCAGCCAGCGCCGAGCTGAAGATACACCGAGAAAGAAGACGCCTACCAATGTTTCAATGACTAGTTTTGTTAATCATTCTGAGCCTTTTCGTATAAACCTTAATCCTCATACAATCCTCTAATGGACCAACCTGGGGTTCGAAATGAATTTATAAAAAATGTATCAACGTTATACACTTAGGCTCAAGGAAAAAGTGGCCCAAGGTACGCAGTTTGCGGGTGGGGTGGGGTGGGGGGACCCAGGAGGGGACCCTAACTGGCCTGGCTTCTGAGTTCTTCAAAAAAAGCACCTCGGAGATGCAGCCTCTGCTTGTAATTTTATTTTTTAAACCAGCTTTCGATTGGTTCACGTCGATTTCAGTAATGACTGTACGTGAATTACATGCATCTGGCAACATAGATAAATACGAATGTGCCAGGGATTACAGGGGAACGTCCGGCTTCAACCAAAGCCCTCTCCATCACACACGTGGCGACGACCTGGCCGATCTGAGCCAGGTAAAGGTGGACTCCGCCGACATCTGCGACCACACGTGCCCTCAAATCTCTCTGGGACGCCAGAAACGCCAGAAAGCCAGAAATGAGCCAGCCAGGTTTGAGCACAGACACGTGACAGCGTCCGAGAGCGACCCCGGCAGGGAGAGGTAGTTACCGGTTCACTCCTGACGCCTGCCACGGGGTCTGTGACGTGCTGTTTACTGGAGACACTTTCTTCGTAGCTAACTCAATACAAATGGTTTCAGAGAAAACGCATTTTGTTATTACTTGGAATAAAAAAGGCAATAACGTTGGAATGAAATGCAGATGACAAATGAGATCGCAGACTAGAAGAGATGAAATCTGGCCGTTTAAGCAGAGCCCGCAAAGGCAGGCGATTTGTGAACGGGCTGAACGAGAGTGGTTCGGCTACTGTTTTTAAATCACCTACTGTGTGTTCAGAAATTTTAAAATCATCTTTCATTTTCACTATGTTTTAAAAGCTATGTAATAATTATTTGTAAGAGAAAATACTCCCTTTGAGTGACAGTCCCCGTGTATGGCACTATGATGGGAGGAAACGAAAGAAAGTTGACTTCTCTGAGGCTGACGGCCCTTCTCACCTGCCACATATCCCACCCGAGACAGGAGAGGTGCTCGCTTTCGGAGCATCTCTGTGTCTGTGGGGGAGGGGCCTGGGCCAGAGTTCTGGCCAACGAGATGTTAACCAAAGTCTTGTGGGAGCTGGGACTCCTGACACAGAAAACAGCTGGCACAGACCTCCCCTTGATTTGACTGTCTCAAATGCCAAAATGATGGCTGGAGCTATGCAGCCATTGGGTCACCACGAGGAAGATAATGGCAGATGTTAGCTCTGCTATGGCTGAGTCCCTGAACCTATGCTGAGAGCTGTCTCCAGACCTTAGGTCATTTAAGAAAAATCAATCTTTAGTTACTTAAGCCGCGTTGAGCATAACTAGTTTCTTTTAGCCAAAATTTTATTCACTGGCGCATTCCTTGTATTATGTGAAGGGTATACAATGGGTACATATTATTCTTGATACTGATAACTACAGAAATAGACGTTTAGCTGTTTAAGAATTAAAGGTAACTATTAATGGCAGTAAAAAAAAGGGGGATACATATCTTCAAGATTACTGGGGAACATGATCAAAGACAAGGTACTCCATACAGCAAAGAAAACCACAGGGAGGCATACATATAGAAAACAGGACGACAGAAGAAAGGTCAAGCACGTTATAGCCACGATGACGTCCTCGTGTTAGTGTACGTGGAAATCGGACATGTCCGATACACCCAAGCACGTCTACAAAAGACACTCCAACGAGGTGACGAAGAAAAGCAAAAGGCAGAAGAAGGAGTTACAGAAGCACTCGCATAATTAGAGTAATGTGCTTTATAAGATGTTAAAAAAGAAAAATCTTATCACCTCCTACCCGGATGAAGAGGCAGCTGATGAAATGCAACATTCATTTCTGAAAAAAAAAATGTCTTAATAAAAGAAAATCAGAAGGAAATTCGCTGTCATGGGAAAGGATAACTACGTTCATACAACGCCACACCAAACAGCAAAATCCTTGAAGAATCACATTCATGTCTATAACAAGGTAAGAATCCCCACCGTTTTTGTACTTGTCATTGTTCTATCAGAAGCAATTAAACATTCTAAATGTTCTGTGGGAAAGATAGAGAAAAAGGTTATTATTTTCCTATCCCCAAAAATAAAAAGTCTCACTGGGAAACAAAAGAGAATAATCTGAAACGCTTTTGAGGCACTAAAGAGAGTTCGTAAGTTACCTATTAACGAATAAATCGACACAATAACCAGTTAGAAAAGTATAATAAAGAGTCAATGTATAATAGCCACAAAAAAAAATAACATACCTCACCAAGGAATGTGCAGAACTTCATGAAAACTATTATAACATTTTACTGAGAAATAGAAAATATGAGCAAGAAATGGAAGGTTACATATCATATTCATGAACAAGAAGGCACGATGCAGCAAAACCCAGAAACCCTTCTAAATGAAGCCATAAATTTAATGGAATTCCAATTGAAATCCTAACGTGAGGTTTTTCTGAAGCTTCACAACAGGATTCAAAGTTTATCAAGAAGAATAAATGTATAAGATCAGTCTAAAAGTTATAAGGAGGAGGGAGAAGGGAGAGAGAGAGAGAGAGAGAGTGAGAGGAGAGAGAGGAGAGAGAGAGAGAGGAGAGAGAG
>PVKZ01008264.1:0-16994 GCA_004027375.1 Macroglossus sobrinus | reverse complement strand
ATTGATTTCTTGATTTCATACCGTTGTGCTCAGAGAAGATGCTTGATATGATTTCAGTCTCTTAAATTTATTGACTTGTTTTGTGGCATAATGTGGTCTATCTTGGAAAACGTTCCATGTGCACATGAGAAGAATGCATATTCTGCTTAGAGGTGAAATGCTCTAAAAATAGCAATTAAATCTATCCCGTCTGAAGTGTTACTTGAGAGCACACTTGAGCTTTCAGCAGCTTTCCACCTCACCCAATGGAAAGAATTTCTACTGTATTTCATGGGTAGATGTGGGGGCTCCTCTTCCCAACACTGATGCTCCAAGCTGGTGAGCCCAGCTTGAGACTGGCACCTTTCGTACCTCAGGGGATCCCCTTCAGTTGAGATATTCCTCACAATTCTCCACCTCTATATATGGGAGTGGGGCCAGCCCATTTCACATCTCTACACCTCCTACCAGTCTTGAATTTGCTTCTTCTTTATACCCCTAGTTATTGCAGTAATCTTTTAAGAACCTATCATGTGTACATGTCATTGCAGTGTCAAAGAAGGATATCCACAATTATCTGAGAAGGCTATTAAAATATTTTTTTCTTTTTAAAATATGTGTGTGGTTGGATTGTCTTCTTATAATTCAACCAAAACATTATTACACCAGATTGCACACAGAAGTAGATATAAGAACCCAGTTGTCTTTCATTTTCTAGACACTGAAGAGCTTTTAAAAACTATAAAACATTCTTTTCAATATTTTGATTGTAGAAAATATAGCAATTTTTCATAAAAACATGTAATGAGCTTACCATTTTTAAATAACTATTTTATATTCATTTCTCATAAATTTTCATTTTAATTTCTAACAAAATAAATATCAGGAGATATAATCCATATAAACATCAGCTCCTCCATGAAGTCTCCAATAATCTTTAAGAATGCAACAGTTCTGAGATCAAATATTGAGAACTCATGCACTACTGCACTACCACACTACCTGACTTTAATATTTAAAATAAAATTAAGAAAAAATTGTTCTCTGTACAGACACTTATCCAAAAAAGAAATTTTTTTTTAAAGATTACCAAGATGTACCCTAATAATTGTTATTGATCAGAATGTGTTCAGGCAGCTCCAACCCGGTGGTTACATGTGAAAAGAAAGGGATTCCCTGGAATAAAATGCTGTAAGAGTAGCCTTAATTATAGGTAGGTCCAAAAACATCCTAATCAAATGAGAGGAAAAAACTACAAAAGAAAGAGAGCTCTACCTACCTTAAATGATTTCAAACCAAGGCCTCAGCTGATGCTCAGGGAATGATTTCTCACTAGTAATAAAACAAACATTCCCTGACAGCTAAAACTGAGGAAGTGTTTTTAATTCGTAACAAGAATTATAATTGACACTACAGAAAAAATAAATCTAGCTATTTATTATAACATTTTATGACATTTGTCATATTCGGGAGACATCAACTTCAATTACAAAGCAACTTCTTCATCAGGATAGATCCTCTTATCTTTCAAATAGGTATTAACATTTGGGAACCAATAATTTGGCTTGGAAGAAATCAGCAAAAATGGAAGTAACTGTTCACATGCAAAGACAGAGTTTTACTTTCTTCATTCCTAGTAGAACATGGTCATCCAGGGGCAAGTGGAAATGGAAAAGGTATTTATTTATTCTACCAGTTATGTTTATAAACAGAGAGAGCTAAGAGTACAAATGGGTTGATTCCACAAAGTACATTTTAATATTCTTAATTTTTAAAAGGTCCCATAAAATATTATGCATTTTATTATGCTTATTAGATAAGCCAAATGTGGCCCTGAGTGACTGAAAAGTAAATTATTATCCCAAGAATAAGTCAAATTACACCTCTATGTCAAAACCAATACACACAAGCCCAAAATTCACTGAGTCTTCTGAGTTAAAATGAAATCCATAAAAACACAGAAATGTTGGTACCTTAGGAAGTCCAGCATTGGGAATATAAGTGGTAATAAAGACATCATATTTTCATTTAGGGTAGCATTAAACTAAAGTTATCTTCAAGTGAGCCATAAAATCTGTCCCATTAATCCCAATTATGGGATTATATACTTAAAATACTTAAAATAACAAATTTTGTTATGTATAATTACAATTTAAAAAAATTAATAGTATGCCAAAATCACTGAACTGTATACTTTATATCAGTGAAATGTTTGCTATGTTAATTATATCTCAATAAAATTGTTCAACAACAAAAAAAATTGTCCCAGATGATGGGGCAATCCCAGTTGCTAGTGTCCTCATGGAAGTTTATTCATCAGAGATCAAATGATTAGTCTTACTATTAAAGATGCTCTAATAAGCAGGAAAACGTTTGATAGTAACTGCCAGTAAGATTAAGGCCTCCTAAGCACCAAATTTTTCTAATATAACTTAAAGACAAAACAACCAGAATACAAATAAAAAGTCTTATACTTGGTTCTTTTAAGCATATTTAATATTTGAATTCTCATTTTCTATTTTCCCAGACCCCAGAAAACAAAGTTTTTAGATGACCAATATTTTGTTCCAGAAACATACAACTTTTCAGCTAATTCATAAAAGAGCTATTTCACAAAGGTACATCTGGATATTAGAGCAATAAACTGTGATCAGTAAAAATACATGATTGTTAATAGAGTTTTTTTGAAGATAGTTCCGGATTTTTAAAAAGTAATTTCTGTTAAAGAGTATATGATTGTATGGTGAACAAGGAAAGTAAAATATTCTAGTAGAAAGTGACTTATTAAAAATAACCAACAGTGTGCATATTAGTTATTTTTGCAGTACCTCTGCTTAGCCATTGATACGTGGAAATGGTGGACAGAGATTTTTTCAAGGAGGCACATTTTTCTTCCTACCAATTTATTGTCAAAAAATATCAGTACCAGTGGGGAAAGCATAAGGAATGAAGCAAAGGAACTCTTTTCTTGAGGAAAGAACAATTTTGTAGATCACTCTGAAAAGTGGTAAAAAAGTCAGGAAAAAACATGATTTATAAAACAAAAATTCTAATAATAGGGGGAAAAAACAGCCCACAGAAACATGACTGGAAGCTCCTCCTAGCTATCTATTCTGAGGTCCTCTGTACATTCTAAGTGGTGCCTTCTGTGACATACCGAGAAGAAACACTGACCAAAAGCTCTAGTAGCTCAAAATAACACCATAAACCACCTTGAAGGAAGACAGCTTCCAGTGTGAAATACAGAAGCTCCATTGTAATGCATCAAATTTACCAACATCAAAAAGTATACAAATAAAATATAACCTAGAAAGCATATTATTTTCTTTAGCTTCTAAAAACAAGAAAAAAATGGACTTTTTTCCTTTCACATTAGCTTCCCTCTTCTCCTCCAAAAACAAACAAGACTTTCAAAAGGGATTTATTTTTTGTTGTCAGAAGTTGTTCTGGGGGGAAAAAAAGCCAAAAAACTTATGAAATATACCTCTTGTACAGTATAATGTAGTAAAATGGCTAGTTTATATTCTAAAAGCCAAGATAAATCAAGTAGTCCAAGTTAGCTGATTTTAAAGTATGTAAAATATGTAGCTTCTAGAGCAGTAATCAATATTTTGAATTATAGCACTTGGAATGCTTACTGATTTGCCTTGGTTAACTGTTGTCTGAAAAGTAAGGTGACACTTCAAATGTAATTTGCCACGTAATAGCAAAGAAGCCATTAGGCCTACAGGAAAGAGCACTGAGTCACAGCAGGTCATGTCAATAGCTAAACCCCAGCTCTTCTGTTCTGGGAAGTTTGCTTTGTCTATATGGAAGTAGATTCCAACTTCGAGTCACATAACTTTGAGAAAATGACTTTGATGGTAACCAGTTCCACTCAAGGAAAGGATGAATATCTAATTCCATCTTCCTGTAGGGTAGATATAGTATCAAAGTAAAACAGATGGGATTTAATGGCCAAAATAAAATGAAAGGTGTGGGAAGCCAGGCTGGGAAGGAGGAAAAAAATCAAATAAGATAAAAAGAACTCTTAAAATTGTGGAATCTTTTCAGAATTAAACTTCATTTTGGGGCTTTGTTTGAAAATCTATACATGAATTTATTTGAAAGTACTAGAGCTATGGTCAAAGTATTTTTCCAGTTAGCCCTGCTCTTGTTCCAAGGAGAGGTTAAACTGCAGGAAAAGAAAAGCCAATAGTTGCTAAGGACAAGATACTGGCTGAGCTAGAAGAGAAACCAAAACTTTGCTAACCTATAAAGCTCCTTGAATGAGTGCTAGAAAATTATGTAATTTCCCTGTAGTGTCTGAAGTTTAGATGAAAGTTCTATTTATATTTACCTTTCTCTTGACTAACTGCTCATTGATGGTATTAGCCTCAACTGGCTACATGAAACCCTTTGAGAGTGTAACTACATTATTTCCAGCAGCACAGTATAACCATTGGTTTCTTCTTACTTCTTATACAAAAAGTTCAAATTCCATTTAAATATTAATTTCTGCTTCTAAAATTTTTAATCTCGTTCTGATTTAATTTATACTGGGTCTACAACACAAAATATAATTCTAATTTATAGATGAGGTCCAACAATCCAAGTTGGTCGGTCTTTAAAAAATAGATCAGTTTTGAAGACAGAAACGGGAATCTGGACATAGATGAGCTTGTTAAGTTGTAGTGGTGCTTATAAAAGTAACTAAAAATCCGTATCATTTGTGATGAGTGTGTGTATATATACTGGACTGCAGAGAAAAATAAAAATACATCCTGAGTATCCAGAGTTCAGGGAGCACTACGGCGGTAGATGAATTCCTTGCATATTAACAGAGTTTTAAGATTTGACAAATGATTTTGTTAGTTGGCAAAACTACTCCAGAACATATATACCCGATGCACATAGAAAACCACAGAAAACCAATACAACTGAAGAAGTTCTCAAGTTACAAATTCTGAAACATTTATCCTCTGTAGGGTACTGCCAACACTACCATTCATTCGAGAGCAGGCAGTTACCAATACCTTGCCTGCAGTATCCAGTGTATGTTCTGGTCTGCAATTTTTAAGGTCAGTCAGGCACCAGTGTGGAAAAAGTCCCAGCAGTGAAGTCAGAAAGTGCTTCTGGAGCTAGTCTGAGCATCTCGGCCTTCTCCATCACGCATCTTTCTCCACTCCACTCTTGGCTCTCCTTTTAACTCAAAGAGCCCTTTGGCACCATCAGTGCAAAAATTAGAGTCAAACCTCCAGGTACTAAAATTGTACTGGCCTTATAATCAGCAGTACCCGTGGCTAATGACAGCCATTGTTCAACTCAGTAGTGATTCTTTTAGATAACCTTCCCAAACTCTTTTATCCAATCCCACTCTACTCTTCCTCAACAACCCCCACCCCTGCCACCATCTGAAGCATCTCCATTTGTATTTTTTTACTTCCTGCTCAATCAGCAGGAATAATTTTATGCAAGTGCCAAAGTCTAATGTATAATTATCAAAATGAAATGATATTAAGAATAACAAATTTATAGTCAAGAAAATAAAATTTGCTTTCCTCTCCCTCCCAAATCCCAACCCTCAAAAGAAAAGAAAACAACAGAAGAAAACACACCATTTCAAGTGCCTGTTATTTAGTACACTGAGGATTCCTGTTAATTGGTGGTTGACCCCAGCTAGAGAAGAAGTGCTTGCCTCAGATGGGAGGAAGCCCACCTACTCTATGTCTACCTGGGTAGCATGCAGCTCAAGTCATCTGCACATAGGAGCCACAGGCATATTATACCTTTGGGGTGACCATCAGAGAAACAGCATAATGAACAGCAGATGGCATGGGATACAGTTAAGTGAAAGCTAGATGATTCCCTCTCTCCTTACTACCTTCTCTTCTTTACATCTCTACTCAACCTCCCTAATACCCCATTCTGAACTCTTTGCTGCAGAAGAAAGTGATCTTTGGGTGTACTAAATACAAAGGGCTAAAAACTCTTACTACTCAATTAAAACAAAACATGGCAAAATAAAAATTAAAATGTGCTTTCAAAATATGGAATGAAGTCAAATAAATACATCTGATTTTCTCTTTTTCTTGTGTCTAAGTAAATTTTCATATCCTAAACCCAAAGCTCTATACATTTGGTTTTTGTTCTGAATCAAGATGAATTTCTGATACTGAGGAGAGCAGTGTGAGAGAATGGATATTCTCTCACTGACAGACTAGTGCAGCTGCCAGACTGTGAAGAACCAGTCTTGCTTTGCTCTGGGTCCCCTGGGACATAGCTAAGTTCAGGGGCTTCACAGGCAGATCCTCTGTCACACGCTCTCTCTTCATCCACACTGGAGCCAGGATGTGCTGATATAAAGCCGATGCTCAAAATCCAACAACATTCAGTCACCTCCAGGACACAGAGCTCTAACTCTTATCTGGAAAGAATAAAGATATGCAGGAATCAAATTAAGAAGAACAAATTAACATTTAAAGAATACCTAAGAAATCTGTGGGCATGGTTATATCTTTGTTTCTGGATCAGAACAGCCTCATTCAAGAGGCTGTAAGCAAATGAATACCAATTGCTGCACTGAATACAAATCCATTTACAGTGAGGCTCAAAAGTACAGCAAGGCCTGAGGAGGACCAAGCCTCCACCACTATGAAGTCACAGCAACATCAACAAATCACATAGGGAATCTAGGATTTACCAGGCTTACCACCAATCTGCCTTCTGCTTTGCAAAGGTTAAGAAGACCGAGAAGACGGGGTGTCATCAGAACTGACAATGGCAGTTCCTCTTAAAAAAGGAAGAGTCAAATCAGCAGAAAATAACTTCTGCTTGATATATGATATTTAAAAACAGTTTTTTAAAAACAGAAAAGAAAAATAATCTCATAAGATTTCCACTTTAAAGAATAAGAAATTGCTTCATCAATGTATTTGTTCAGGCAGGATGATTCTAGAGACGAGAATCCACAATTTTCACATACCTGAGTGCTTGTCTGCGAGGGTTGATTCAGCCAGCCTTTGGCAAAGAATAGTGTAACTTTCCTCCACCTTCTGTAAAATAAAATCCATGTTTTTCATTTGAACGTAATTTTTTTTTAAATAGGAAAAAAGAATTTTTATATTACAGGTATTCTTCCAAATTTCAATGTAAACATCATTAAGATTTTGTTAATAGGGCAAAAAGTAAATTTCATTCCTTTGACCTATTTCTGCCTAGAACAAATAACTTACAACTTTCTCATATAAAAAGAAAATAGAGCAGAGGGCAACCAGTAAAGGTGATTCTCCCAGCCTCAGAAGTTACCCTGAAAATGATCCCACATTTGGCATAAACTATATATTAGAGCCAACCTCTCCACAATGGCCTTTTAGATATCTCATCAGCCATATATAATCATATAAAGGGAAAAACCTATCACATGAAGTTAAAAGAAAAGCTAACGGAGATCAGCCTTTAGCTAAAAGGCTAAGGAACACTTTTAACACTATCTGTAAAGCCTCCAACTGAATGATGTCATGATAGGCTCTAGCAACTGTGTCCACTGATGGCAAAATTTAAAATAAAGCCTCTTTCTCAGAAACCATCAAGTCAGTTTTCAAACAGAGGATAGTATACTGACATCTTCAATTACCAACTTACAAAAACCCCATTCATGCCCAGGTTTTTAGATTACGGGAGCCACTTGAGCCAATTTCCATCTTCAAAGCATCTGGGAAACTACCAATATCACCCAAGAATTAACAGGTAATTAACAGGTTATAGCTCTTCCCAGCCTGGATTCATAACTACATAAACCCTGCCTCTCAGCTACTGTACACATCTTCACTTGTAAACAGTCAATCATACGAAATATATTTATAGAGCTACAACTTTTTCTATTCTTGTGTGATTTGTAACCAGATAAAAAATGCTGATCCCAGCTTTTTATCCAGACCTTTTCACGGATAATGATCAAAGAACACATAAATTTAGAACCTGAACGAGTTTACTGACATCTGCATTTCAAACATTCTATACATCCTCTTTGTTAAATGTGTTTCACAAAACCAGGTCCTAAGGATGCTGAAATTTGAGGTACCTTTAAGTGTTCAAGATCAGCCTCTATCTTACGAATGCACTCCATGATCTGCCTTTCTGAATCTGCACAAGTGGAGGCACTCTGGATCTCAAAACAGGAATCCTCCATATCTCCCCAACGCTGCTGAACCAGGAATTCTGGGGTAAATGGTGAAACAGCCCCATCAGAATGAGCATCCTGGGGAGAATGCTGCTGGTGGTGGGAAGAGTCCATAGAGGGTAGGCCTGCAGTGGGTTGCAGGGGAAGCGAGGAAGCAACCTCCTCATCTGTGGAGCTCTCCTGCACTGTTTCATAGCCATCAAGGATCAAATAGTTTCCTATTGACAGAGACAGAATAGTTTGATGACATTAGTACTGCTATTAGCACATCAGAACAGAGATGGGGTGATATGCTGATAACTTTAAAAGCTATTAAAGAGAGGTTAAAACCATTAATACCAAATTCCCAAGCTTAGTTTTAAGTTTATCAGAATTTTCTCACTTCAGATTTAAGGTAAATTGATCAAACTTTCACAGCAATTTCTGAAAATTTCCATATTAGCATTTTAAAAGTTAAAAGCTGAAAACTACAAAGTCCTCATATGATCTTGCCACTATCTTCCCTGCCTAATACCACTCTCATCTTCCACCATTTTCTCCCTTACCTTGTACTCTTTAACACAAAGAGCCTGCTCTTGCCTCACAACCTATACACTATTCTTCTCAGCTAGAACACTCTCCCCTCCAGATACACCCACATAACTTCTTCGCTTGGGTCTCTGCTCAAATACTACCTCAGCAGAGGCCCTCTTTCCTGATCACCCTGTATGTCCCCATTACGCTCTGTTGCCCCTTAGTCTGACTTATTTTTCCTAACATTTCTTCCTATCTGACATCTATTGTTGACTGACTTATCATTACTCTTTCCCCTACTAGCACTTAGGCTTCATGAGTATAGCTGATTTTAGTGTTTGTTTATTCAATGCTATAGGGGTTGGAGTCTGACACAGATTCAATAATTATTTAGTGCATGAAAGAATAAATGCTACACACACACACACACACACACACACACACACACACACACACACACACACACCTGGCAAACCCAAACAACATCCATTTTAGCACACAGGACAGTTAACAACAATCAAAATTAAAGTTTAAATGTGAAACAACTTGCCTGAGATGCGTAAATTAACATCCTTCTCTTCCTTTTTAACTGTTCTATAACCTTCTGATGGATTATCATCATTATGTGCTTCACGGGCATCAAAAAAGTGATCTCCGCTCTCATCAAGACCTCTGTCTGATTCTGCAGGAGGAATCTCTGGGGTCATAATCATGTGGTCCATTGCTAAAATGTTACTTGCATGACTATCTTGGAATGCCACTACCACTGAACCCCGTGAAGCATAAGATTCAGTTGAAGTCCGTGGATTGTAGCAAGCTGAAATGACACCAGCTCCAGTTCTAAAGGGCATCTGTCCTTCACCAGAATGATAGGTCTTAATATTTTCAAAGTTCTGGGTTCCACTGTTTGTCTGCTCCCCCGGGGAGGCTGTCCTGTATCTTGAGAAATGTGGCCAGTCTTCCTGAGTGTTCTTCTCAGTCAAACTCAACCTTTGTACCAGCAACTGCTTCAACAAACCCACTAAAAGATTTAAAGAGGAGTGGGAGTAAAGCACAATTCACAACTATAAGCTCAGACTCCACAAATTAAATTAGTTAGTGAAATTATCAATTATCTCTAAAAGTAAGTAACTGTTTAGAAACAAAGTCAAAACATTAATTTCATACATTTGTCTTTTTGAAAAATGAAATAAAGCACCATCTGGAGACGACTTAAAATTAAACTAGACTTGAAAAGATCTAGGTGCTCTTAATTGGGAGGTACCCTTATTTAGAACTGCAAAATAACCAATACCATGTCTTCCTCTATTTTTCCTTCCAATAACTGAAATAATACCCACAAGGTATTTAACAGAATGTTGAAAAACTGTGTTAAACTAGACAAACAAACAAACAAACAAAAAAAACCACACAGAAACCCTAAAAATTCTATTTTTCCAGAAGCAGACACTATATACACAGGCATTATTTTTTCTAATTTTATTAGACACACAGAACATTTATTTTATCATTTATAATAATATATGTATCTCCTTAAATGGTGAAGAAGAAAATAAACTTCCTTGTTATAGAATTTAATCCTAATGCTTTGGTAGCATGTATAACATCAAAAGATAAGTAAATGTTAAGTTTTTAAAAAATGACCTTACTTCTGGCACAGCTTCCTTAGGTTGTTAAAAATAGAACCAATTTAATTTTGAATGGGTAAGTATATGCTGTGAGGTCACTTACACAATGATAAAGTTACTTGGACAAGGTTAGTCATACCATCAGAAGTCTTAATTGTACGTAAAAATGCCTAACCACTATATTGTATACTTGAAACCACTATAACAGTGAATGTTAACTATAATTAAAAAATAAAACAGAAATTAAAAAAAAAGAAATTATTATGACTGTTAATCCAGGAGAAACTATAATTAATTAGGTTTTAAAGAACTTGACCAATTCTCTACTTTCAACTCTGACTTAATTTCTTATCTTCTGTTTCTCCACACAGATCGGAGTCTTTGACCTCTTTCTGCTTTACATTCACTTCCTGAGAGATGCTCTGAATTCTTATGGCTTCAACACTCAAATCTACTCTCTCCTTAACCTCTCTCTAAAGTTTCAGTCTCAAACCCCAACTTCCTGCTCATCATTTCCTCTTAAATGGCTGGCCATTCATTATCTTTAGCTCAACATGTTTTAAAACTAAGCCCATTATCTCTGAAATAAATGAAGAAAAAAAAGTGTGGCAGTGGTGGTCCTTTCTGACTTTTATTTTTGACAAGAATACTGAAATTATCTCTATAAATATTCCCTTTCCTTTGCCATCCATAAAGTCAACTGGTTTAAGTATTTACTGAGTTCTCACTTTATGTTTATTCCTGGTACCATTCTAATTCAAACCCTTTTAAGATTCAAGCCCAGGCTACTCCAATAGCTTAATAGTAACTGCACTACTATAAACTGCTTTCCATTCAAATCCTTTCATAGCTCTCACATTTTTTTTTTCATTAGTTGTAACATAACCTAGCTTAAAAACTTCTAACAATTCTCTACAGCTAGAGCAACCATTCTCAGCCTTTTCCCTGTGATGCTCTCATTTGTAACAGTGATTATCAACCAAGGAAGGGTTAGGGGGAGTAGCAAAAAGAGTGGCAAGGACCACCCACTCTCATATGTACATACAACCACGTCTGTGTGTCTGTGTCAGAGAGGGATGGGCACCAGTGGAGAATACTACAATTTCCGCAAGAATATTAGAATAATAATTTGTAGTTTGAAAAAGCCTTTGAAACAGTGTAATGTACCATCCTGAAAGTTCAGAGGACTCAATTTGGTATCCACAGCAGCTGGGCTCAGCAACACATCTGCTACCCTTCCAACCATATCTCCTGTGACAGCTGTAACTTACATGGTCTATCACAGGCTAACTAATCTGTGCACTGCTCTCTGAACACCCTCAGAGATTTCTACCATTAATCTTGTATGAATGACTTCTATTATTCTAAATATCTATTAGAAACCCATTCTTCAAGGCAGTAATCACATCTCTGTTTTCTAATGCCTCCATTCTCTGGTCACCCCAAAGAGGTCACTTTTGACACACCTGTATTGCCTATTAACTAAAAAAGGTGGGTGAAGTTTTTATCTTTCCAACTAGATTGTAAAATTCTTGCAGGGAAGTCACAGTTTACACTTCTTTGGACTCAACCTTAAGTGACTCATAGTACATCACATAACTCTGTTACTTACTAAATATCAATATTAACTTATGAATAAAACTTACAATTCCTTAATGCATCCAATGCCCAGCGTTCTTCAGAGACAGGCAAATGTGGATCTGGGATTGTGATTTGACAATTTACTCCAACTTCCTTTAGAGTCCCATCTGCATGCTGTTCCTTTGCAAATTGTCTCTCAGCCACGAAGAGATCATCTACTTCTGATTTCCCAGAGGTACCCAGTGAATGAGACTGAGGTTTTGATGATATTAAGGGAGACTCTAATCCCAAATCTCTGTCTATTCAACAGAACAGAAAAAGTAGAATATATCTTAAGCAAAACTTTTACCTTTTAACATGATGCATTCAGGAAATATTTGGAAAAAAATAACGTGAACTAAATATATTGTCTGTTAAGTGAAATACACACTTAGAGCAGTGTTATTATGGGACACTGAAAGCTCAAGAGTGAAATTTGTTAAAATGAACAGCTGATGCCAGAACCTGCATATACCAAGAGTTAAAGTTCCTCTGCATTTTGATAAATAACATATAGACTAAATTCTTTCTGATAAACTTAACAGATCAGTTTACCTGGACTCTGCAGACCAGTAACTGAAATGCCATGATGTTCCACTTTTAACTTTGGACTTTCTTCATCATTGTCTCCTCTATGGAAGAAAGAAAACAATCTTTTCACTTCATGAGGTACCTAAATATCATTGCACAAAATTTAAGAATTATCCATTCTCTTTCTGACCAAAAACAAAGTCAGTATTCCTACAAGGCAAAGGCACACTTACTCGCAAGGTGGTGACTGTGGCAACGGAATTGGCTTTGTGGATTGGTCCTTCACTGATGCAGCCATCCGACAGATTAGGTCCTGCCAACTGTCGAATTTTGAAAAAAATCCAAAATATAAAAAGGGGGGTGGGAAAGAAATGTCCTTTAAACACACCGAGAAACCAAAAGTAAAAACAAAATAAAAGCAAACAAACCAGAAACCAAAACAAACAAAACCAACAAACAAAAACTCTGCTTTCTAGAGAATATCTTTATTTTGGTAACAACTATTAAGTAAGATTATAAAAACTCCATATATTAAAGAAAAACCTAACAACATAATCGATACACTACCCATTAAAAAACTTCACTTGACCCTTCTGGAATGTTTTCTTTAGAAAAGATACTTTCAGTAGAACAGAATCAAAATAAAATATATCGATCTAAAAAGTAAAAAGTTCTTAGAAGAACATATCTAAAAAAATATAGAGGAAATACTTTTCAAAGTCCTGTTACAGAAAAAAAAAAGTTGGAAAGATTATATTCAGGATGTTAAAAATATTAGAACAAGGTCAAATATTAGCTGTATCTAATACATACACAGTTTTTTCAGAAACTGTTTGTGCCACTAGTTCATAAATTTGGGCTCCATTGTCTGACATGGAGATGACAAATAAAGCTTTGTTATCTGGAAAAAAAAAAGACAAAAATTACTCTCACAATGCAACATACAGAGGCCATTTCCATGCTTCTGGTATTCTTCCACATCTTAATCTAGTTAAAGGTTACATGTGTTCACTTTGTAAATGTGTGTTCATATAAAATTCACTAAGCTATCCACTTAAAATTTGTGCAAACTATTATATATTCTAATACTGTATTTATTATACTTCAATAAAACAAAGATTATAAAAACATTGATTTCACAGTAATTAGAAACAAAAGTCAGTGGGTGTTAGATAAGAGTTCATAAATTTATCTTGCCATCATGGAACTAATAAGCTTTAAAAGGGATTTCATTGTTAGTACAGCTAATATGTAATTTGCTAACTTAAAGTGGTATCAAAAACACAAACTACATCCATCTCTTCAGTTTTGCCTTTTTTTTTTTTTTTTTTAACCAAATCAAGAAACATACCACTCTAATGAAATTCTTTCACTGGGATTATCCCCCAACTCAGTAGTTTCATTGGTATCTATCAATGAGTTGAATATGGAATAAAGATTGAAATAATATGCAGAAATTTTTCAAATGCAACAAATTACACAGAGAGTCTAGGCATCCAAATTTTAGAATATAAACTCTTCATTCACTTTCAAAACAGTAAATAAATTTATTTTAATTTCTACAAGAATATTAAAAGAACAAAACTTTATCCCAGTTATGCTACATAAACAACACTGAATATCTTAGGCAAATTTGCAAAGGATCTGAAAGTTAGCATCATTGTACGTTAGCAGTATGTTAGCAGACATACTTGCCTGTTGCCACTTGTCGAACCAACACTGTATTCAACTTAATGACAGGGCTAAATGTGTGTTTGCTATCAGCTGAGGATGCCAGAATCTTACTATGACATCTTAACACCAGTCTATCATCCTGCTTTTGTAACAATACAAGAATGTCTTCCAGCAGCAATGTGTATAGATCTAGAAATAAAAATATAGGAAAGGTGATTAGTACAGAAACTGAAATGTGCTTTATTAACTTTATAATAATAAAAAAGAGAAAACTTCTAAATTACTATTAAGTCTAGTAAATTTTAAAAATTAAGGAGTTCTCCTCCTATGACCACATTACAATTACAAATAAATTATAAATCAATAAACCTGGAGACCCATCTGAATACTAGCTGAACAAAAGTCCTAAATCTAAAGCTATATAGAAGCCAATTAGAGACTAAGAGAAGATAGATATGAAATGGGTTGGCCCCACACCCACATGTGGTCGTTTATTAGCTCATCTCCAAACATGCCGACATCTAAATCTGATTTAGTCCAATGAATATCACTTATTCCACATAAGTGACTTGATGAGATCCAACCCATATAACTTGCTTACTGCCAGAAACTGTTTTGGGTGGCTGGGTTGGCCCACAAGGCAGTCTCTTTTGGACAATGCTCGGGTGTTCATGGATCCAGGGGGGTGGCAGCTGGCCTAAGTGGGCTCTCACCCTTTTGCTGAGTGATCCTAGGCTCCACAGTGGCACGAAACCTGAATCTACACTAACCTGGTAAGCACCACTTGCCACACAGCGCTGACTCCCTGATACTTTGCATCACCCAACTTAGATACCTCCAGAGGTTTATCCAGTGGCTGAGACTTAAAGGCAGCTGGCAGGTGGAGGCAAGCCTCAGGGTGCCCTGGACATTTTGATGAGCTACCTCAGCACCAGTACTGGTGGCAATCAGCCTCTGTTCTCAGTGTGGCCTCTCCTACATGCCTCCAGTTCCAGCGCAGGTAATAACCAATTGCGATCACTTTGTATCCTCTAGCAGGTATCCCTCGCCAATCATAGGCAGTGACTGACTTTGGCCAGCATGGGAAGCTCTCCTAAGAGAACCCAGAACGAACACACTCAGTGATTGGCTTCAGACCACAACAGAGCACTACCTGATGAGCTGCACAAATGGCACACCCAAAGGGTGGTCTCAGCAGGCACTTGGGCAAATCCCACTTAGTGGGGTGAGTCCCCACACAGCAGCTAGTACCCTATGGTCCTGGTCAATCCTCAAAGCCAGTCAGCCTGAGAGTCAGTCCCACCCACTGATGTGCCAACAGCAATCAAAGCTCAACTACAACAGGAGGGCACACACAACCTACACAAGGGACACTCCTGGAGCACTGAGCTCAGGTGATGAGGGAGGTTGTGCCACTGGACCCCACAGGACATCTACTGCCAAGATGTAGGAGATCTACAGAGAAACAAACGTAGAGAGGCATCCAAAATGAGATAAAGAAACATGTCCCTGATGAAAGAACAGGATCAAACTTCAGAAAAGAAACGGAATGAAATGAAGGCAAGAAACCTACCAGATAAAGAATTCAAAACACTGGTAATAAGGATGCTCAAGAAACTTAGTGAGAACGTCAACAAAGAGATAGTAAGTATAAACAAAAAAAGGATAGAGAAACTACAAAAGAACCAGTTGGAAATGAAGACTGTAATAACAAATGAAGAACACATGAGAAGAAAACAACAGCAGATCAGACAAAGCAGAGGACTGACCATTTGGCAGACAAGGTAACAGAAAACACCTAATCAGAACAGTAAAAGAAAACAAACTAACAACTGAAAGACAGTTTAAGAGTCCTCTGTGACAAAGCTAAGTGTAAGGACATTCATATCACAGAGATACCAGAAGGAGAAGAGAGAGGGAGCAGGATTGAAGAAATAATGACTGAAACTTCCCTAACCTGGCAAAGGAAATACACGTACAAGTCCAGGAAGCACAGAGAGCCCCAAACAAGATGAACACAAAGAGGCCCACACCAAGACCTCAAAATTAAAATGTCAAAGGTTAAAGAAAAAGAATCCTAAAAGCAGCAAGAGAAAGGCAGCCAGTTACTTACAAGGGTAGTCCCATAAGACTGAACAGATTTCTCAACAGAAACCTTGCAGGACATAAGGGACTGGTACAATATATTCACGGTAATGAAAAGCAAGGAAGAACCTACAAACAAGACTATCCCAGCAACACTATCACTTAAAATTGAAGGAATGATCAACAGCTTTCTAGACAAAAAAAAAGCTAAAGGAGTTCATCATCACCAAAGCAGTATTACAAGAAATGTTAAAGGGACTTCTTTAAGGAGAGGAAGAGCAAAAAAAGAACATAAACATGAATAATAAAATGGTAATAACTATGTACCTATCAAAAATCATTTTAAATGTAAATGGATTAAATATTCCAATCAAAAGATATAGGGCTGCTGAATGGATAAGAAAACGAGACCCTTATATATGCTGTCAGATCAAGAGATACATATGGACTAAAAGGAACAACAACAAAAAGCAGGGGTAGCAACACTTACATCTGACAAAATGAACTTTAAATAAGAGTCGAAGAAGATCATTACATAATGATAAAAGGATCAACCCAACAAGAGGATATAGCCCTTGTAAACATTTATGCACCCAACATAGGAGCACCTAAATATACCAAGCAAAATGGACAGGCATAAAGGGAGAGATGGACAGTAATACAGTCATGGTAGAGGACTTTAACACCTCATTAACATCAGTGGATAGATCTATCAGACAAAATCAACAAGGAAACAGCGGCCTCAAATGACACTTCAGACGGGATAGATTTAATTGCTATTTTTAGAGCATTTCACCTCTAAG
>PVKZ01008263.1:0-17016 GCA_004027375.1 Macroglossus sobrinus | reverse complement strand
CAGACCACACTCCTGGTCACCAGCATTCGGTCCTGTGCCCGAGGCTCCTGCAAAGGTGCCATGGCCAGGATGGACCTTTCAGAGCCCTCACTGGGTTTAAGAGATATTTTTTTTTTCTCCAGCCCTTAGGAAGGGTCACTCGTGGGGCCATCGCCAAACCTCCCCTCCCTCTCTGGGCAGGCGCCTCGCCCCAGGCCCAGACCGGGTCCCACCGGGGCTTGGCCGTGGGGATCAGGCTGGTCTGGCCGACCCCACTGCTGCCCTGTGACAGCAGCCTGCCTCGGCGTCCTGCTCAGCGACAGCCGGCTCCGTTGTCTGAGACGGGAAACTTCCGTTTTCAGTGGCTTCAGTGAGTTAAATGGCCCCATTCAAAAATGATTGTCCAAAAGGCTTCAGAGGGGGCGCCAGCTGTCTAAATTACTTCTCCGTCTCGGTAGAGAAATGATAAGGATGTGCAGTTTGATCCGTCTCGGAATTTTAGGGGCTCTGGCTCATGGCCCTCACCGCGGGGGCCACACTAACCTGTGGTGCAGTGCACCTTTCTTAATTTCCTCCTGAAAGATCATCCTGGCGTTCGTCTTCCATCCTTCCTCTTCCTGGAGTTTCTCCATCGACTATTCTAACTTATTTCCAGACAGAATAGGCAGAGAAGTGTTTTTCTAGATTGGGCCTCTCTCCTTGGTACTCATTTAACATGGAGTGCAGTGTGACGTCCTTGTTTGCTCAGGCAAATTATATATTATCTTGGTGGCGGTGGGGGGTGTGGAAATCATAAGGTAAGTTAGAGAAATACAAGGGTCAAGGACAGTACGAACGTATGTGTCTGCAGCAGACGTATCATTCTCCCATGTTTCTGGTGTGTCAGTGCCACGTGGCCGTCCTCAGGATTCTGACCTTGGCGGGTCAGCTTCCCGGTCTCGTGTAGACGCTTCCCATAGTCTGCCGACTGACCCGCCCGGGCCCCCCTGCAGGACGCCGGGCCTGGCGGGTCCCCTTCCTAGCAGCAGGTGCCCCGCAGGCACCCCGCAGGCACGCCAAGCTTCGTGGGTCCGAACCCCAGCCTTTCTCTTCTCTCCCGAACGGCCTGTCTCCATCTTTCATTCTCTCCCATCCTCTCAGGGTTTTTAAAAAATTTTTTTTTGAATGCCGGAAATGGAGGATGTTGACACCTTCTCTCTCATCCTCATTTTTTTTCCAGCCAAAAGTTGTGTAGATTTTACATCTGAACATGCTTCCCATCTGTTTCCACTTTCCTGTCCTCACATCACTGCCTTCATTGAGTCTCTATCTTAGAGTGCCACTGCCTGCCTGGGTGACTGTGACAGCCCCCCTGCCTGGCTTTCCCGCCCGCCTCCGGCCCCCCTGCCCGTCTCCCTTCAGCCCACTCCCCCCCCGCCCCCGAGAGGGCTTTCCGAACACCTGTTTCGTTACCCCACCACCCTGCTCTTCACAACTCCTCCACACTTACTCACGTCTCTAAGATAAAGTTCAAGATCCTTTGCAAATCAGGCTCTTGCTTGTATCTTTGTCCCGTCGCTCCCATTCCCTAACACAGCTCATCAAGATGGGGGTGCAGCACCACTTGGGGTCCCCAGGACGTGGCGTGCTGGGTGGTGGAAGAAGCTGCTGCCGTCCCCGCTGGGGACACCTCATGCCCCTGCCCCTTGAGCTGGCCCATGCTGGTTCTTCTCATGGCCTCTAAACGTATTTAACATAAACCTTGTATTTTAGAGCAGTTCTGTGCTCACAGCGAGAGTGAGTGGAAGGTAGGACGATTTCCCATATGTCCCCTGTCTCCCACCACACACAGAACCTCCCCCGTCACCCACATCCCCACCAGGGTGACGCATTTGTCACAACTGATGAGCCCACACTGACGCCTCAGCACACACTGTTCACAGTCCACGTTAGGCCTCATTCTTGCTGTTGTACACTCTGAGGGTTTGGACAAATGTGTAATGACACGTATTGTCACTGCCCGAAACATCCTCTGTGTCCCATCCGTCCGTCCATCCATCCATCCATTTATCTATCCATCCCAGATAGCCCTTTCTCAGATCTAACCTCTCTGATCTTCTCCAGGGAACAAATCGTCTTGGTTATTGCCAGCTCCTAGCACAGTTGCCTGTGTATTATTTATTAGTAATTGTTTGATGAATGAATGAGTGAGTGAGAAAATCTTTTAAAAACCATGCCATATCATTACCCAAGGGGAAAGCATAATTCGTAAAGTACCTTTTAGGTCTTCTCCTACCTGCTCATTCGTATTATAGATTCATCTGACCTCAGTAGATTCCTGCTGAGCAGACCCCCTGGGAATTTACCCAGTTTGAACTTTAAAATGTGCAGATTCTCCAGGACTGGTGCCTTATTCTCAATCCACTATTAATTTGTTTCATCTAAGGACTGTATTTGCTGGCTGCTTTTTTGGTTTTGTTTTTAATGCAATTCACTGTTCTTCTTTTAAAAGAAAGCCTGAGTTCAAGAGCACAGGAGACAATGATAGACGAATTTAAAGTGAAAGGAAGTCTCCCCCGAGCCTGGAACCCCGAACCGCCGCCCACCCCATAGTCAGTCGGCTTGTGTCCCAGGGGCTCTTTGCTCCCTGTCACACACAGGCTCCTTTGGAAGCTGGCCAGAGCCCTGTCCTTGGAGAGGTCCCAGTTCTCATTGCTGGAAAGAACAGGTCAGGGAGAGGGCATGGCCCCCAGGCTGGGGTGGTGCAGGTATTAGGATGCCTCAGGGTCCCCAGCCTGGGCGATCACTCCGATCTGACAGAGATAATGCAAAGCCCTGTCCTGGTGACGGGAAACAGAAGGAAGAATGAGGAGGCTAATTGTGGGATTCTGGAACCGGGGAATTTGATCACCGGGCACTGCCTAAGGCGGGTCTAACATAGGCCACATTCTCGAGCCCTCGGAGGCGACTCAAGAATCTGCCTCCAGCTTTCCTACCCATCGCATCTGTTCACACCTGGGACGCAGAGTTGGGGAGACCCCGGCGCCCTCGCTCCCTCGCTCTCGCAGAGTAACGGAGAGTCGGGGATCCCAGGGGTGCAGGGAGGAAGCCAGACTCTGGTGCCACGCAGGCCTGGGCGGGGCCTGCCCAGGTTCTTCTGCGTTTGTCTGAGGATTCAGTGCCGCCATGCGTGTGAGGTCGCCCGGTGGCCCCTCGTCCCTTCCATTTCCATTAGTCACGTTTTGCTTGCATCCATCCCATTGGCGGGGTTATGCTTAGGAGTCCTCTTTCCGTGTGACACCCCTTTTGAAAAACTCTTTGACTTTGCATCTTCTACTCTGTAACCTCCAAACCCAGATGCTTGGGACTCTTAAGTGTGACTGTGTTTGAATTGGGCTCACCTCGGGAGCAAGACCACCTTCGCCGTAGTGACTGACGTAATCGGGAGAGGAGGGAGGGCGAGAGGAAGAGGAGGAGGGGAGGAGGGGGTCAGGAAAGAAGGAAATGATGTCACTAGCAGGTTGAGTGGTCATTCTAGGCAGAGACAAGATGAGGAGCTGGCCGTGTGTTTTCCTGTGGAGTGTTGCCATCTGTGCCGAGGATGGGCCTGGGCCCTTTGGGGCCACCACGCGTAGATGGCATTGAGGGCCCAGGTAGCCATGGCAGAGAGAGAGTCACCTCTGAGAAAAGCCCCAGGACCTGTTTTGGTAAAGAGTGACCCATGAGACTATTCAAAAAGTCATTTGATATAAATGGAGCTGTGTTTTAGCAGATCCCCTCAAATGCCGGAATCGAGAATTCTCTCGTTTCTTCTCCTCTGCCCTTCCGCTGTCCAGTCCCACCTTCTCACAGCCGTACTTTTACTTCCGGTAGGTAGCGTTTTTCTTCTGTCACATGCTGTAGCCACTGTCCATCCACGTTTCATGCATACACTGATTCTAAAGCCTGAAAATCAGAAAGTAAAGTTGACTCTACTGTTGCTATAAAGATATCCTTCCATGCTGGACCAAGCAGATGGCTAAGATTACGTTTCCTTCTACGTGGGTCCAGCGTCCTGTCCCGGGAGGCGCTTGACGAGAACGAACGTTATTTCTCATCCAAGTCAAATAAATGGATGCTCCTTTCCTCTATTCAAACAACTGCCCTTTTAAAAATCACGTCTTGTTACGCTGTGCTCCATGTTGGGACCTACCTTTCTTGAATAAGTATCAAGCATTTTTATTTTTCTAAGAGTGTTCTGTTCACTGTGTTCTCCCCGCTGTGTGAGAAGCAGTGGGTCCCGGACCTGCAAGCCACGTGTGTGAACTCGGACCATCGGTATTCTAGCTCCTCAGGGGGACATCAGGAGAGGTTTTAATCCGAGGCTTCCTCACCTTAGGCTCTTAGGAAACCTCGTGATCGTGAGGGAGTCAGCTGCTTGTGTTCTGCCTCACAGAGGCGTGTACGCCCTTCAGAGAAAGGCAATCAGTTCGGCAGAACCTCAGCCCACCATCCTCAGAACCGCCGGGTGCTGCGTTTCCCTAGTGACCAAGGGGACTCTTCTTGCAGCAGGATGGTCGTCCCCTGCCTTGTCTTGGTCACCGGTTATGTCAGTGATCATTAGATTGGGTCTTTGACAGGCATGCAAGTGAAATCCGTGTGTTGTAATTTACCGAATTAAACAAATTGTCTTAATGATTCATTGTAAAGTCATTTAAATTTCTTATCTGTATTCTCTCTATAGTTTTCATTTAAAAATGAATGGATTCATATTATTGGGGAAATCCGATTTCTTTCATTAGAGGTACGTTTATGTTTGGACATGAGACTTATTTTTAAGAGGCAGCTGTAAGTTTCATCTTCACAGACTACATCTAATCACTTTTTTTTAACTCAGTTTTTAGGTGGCGATTGATTTTTTTTTTTTCAGGATAATTTTATCAGAAAACGGACATGTGTCTTGTTATATTTAAATATGTGCCATCCATTCACGAAACAGCTCCCTCTGAGACGGCTTCTGAGTCCTGATTAACCTTTTTTGTGGGTCTTTGTTGAAGTCTGCAGGTTGCCTGAGCCTGTGACTGGGGGAAGGATTTTTTTTTTTAAGTACGCATTGTGCGCAGTCGTGTACACCTGTGTGAACAGAAGTGTGTTCTGTGCCCGTCTGAGGAGGCCACTCCACCACCCGTGTCAGGAAACTGAGTTTAACGAACACTAGCGGGAAGGTTAAAACACACCCGAGGTCAGGCTCCTGACAGCCGGTCGAATCGTGTAGCAAGGTCTTCCGACGAATGGGCCTGGCCGGGAGGACCCATGTCACACTCAGAGCGCCTTCCTCCCACCGGACGCGAGCACAGACGCTGTCCAGATTTCAGGACGCCACGCTCCCCGTTCGGGGGGCCCGAGGAGAAGGCCGTGACAGGGAGGTTGGCCTTCAGCGTGCACGCCCCAGCTCCCTCTCGGCGGGACCGTGGGTGAGCTTTCTCAGCAGGCGCCCAGGTCCTGAGTAGGAGACTGACGCACGTGCCGGTGACAGCTGTCTCACGTGCATCGTCACGCAGGTGTGCCCGCGCCTCCCCCGTCCGCAGAGCCAAGCCCCTTCTGTGCACGTATCCACCAAGTCAGGTTTGGTTCTGACTGTGAGGATGACCGACCAACTGCGTGAGAGACACAGGACGATAGCTGTGTCACTCTGATTGTTTCTGTCCCCGTAGTGGACAGAACGGGAATATAAATGGCAGAAGAGAGGCCCGTGGCTCCTCCTGTGTGACTGTTTCACGACCCCAGCAACAGCAGCTACGAGTAGGAAATCCCACCGAGGCCCATCCTTGCTGGAGACTTCTCAGGCTGCCGGTAAACTCTTACAAAGAGTTCAGTAACTGGGCCGAAGTGCTGAGGTTCAGAGTTGACCCGGGCGTGCTCTGAACGGCTGGTTACCTTTTTATCGCGGAGGGATGCCCCGCGGAGCTTCTGCTGTCAGCCTCCTAAGTGTTCAGAGTTTCCTTTGTCGTGGAAACGATCTGTGTGTACCGTTCTTACCTTGACGCATTTGGTTCGTGCTCACGCAGAGCCTCTGACTGCAGAAGCGGCTAGAACCACAGTGTGGGGTTTGGGGCATGAGGGCGGGTGATCGGATTTTTAGTTTGAAGCCATCGGGTCAGGGAATGCCGAAGCGGGGGTGCCGAGCGTGGCTGTGACGTCTCCTCGGGCCCCCTTTCCAGGTGAGATTTGAGCGTCACTGGTCCCTTGTGTCTCCTGGGGTCAGACGCCCTCCGGCTTCCCCTGCTCCCAGCTGCAGGGGAGTGACTGGCCGGCACCTGTGCGTGCACGCTTATGCTCACACGCACGCGGACGTGCACGTGTGCTCGCAGGCGTCTGCATGATCATACGCACCGGGAAGGGAGAAGAGAAGAGCAAACAGAGCTGGTTTCGTCGTAGCTGGGGAGCTAGAGGACAGAGCGACCAGGTTCCTTCTGTGAGAGCAGTGTCTGTCTCTTTGTCGGGTGGTCGGGGCCTCCCGCAGACCCAGGCCCCGGGCACCGGGTCTGGGCCCCGCGCTTCCCCACCGCAGCCGTGCCCTGCCCACACCCCTCACCCCACACCCCCCCATGCTTCCAAGGGTGCATGCCACCCGCTCCGTGCACGCCTCCATCTACACCACGTTTCAAGTACCCAAGTACTTGAAGTTCTTCAAGTTCCCTCCCCAAATGGCCCAAATCCACTTCCAAGGGTCTGTGGGGGACCGAGATCCTTGGACTGAGATCCGTGGACCGAGTCACAGGTGTTACCCCACTACTAGGCCAGGGGGTGGCCGAGGAGCAGCCGTTCCCTGGGGCTGCAGGTGGACCTTCGAGATGCCATCTGGGTGCCCACCTGTGCCCACCTGGCACGCAAGGCCTTTGGGACACGACCCCCGACAAAGATGGGAGGAGAAGGGGTCGGTTCGCTCATGTCTGTCACGTTCCGGTGAGGGACTCCGGTGAGTTCAAGAGTCCTAAATCTGAGCCCGGCCTTCCAGGCCACTCAGCTGTCTTTGTCAGCTTGGGGACCGTAATGAGACGCTGCAGACCCGGTGGCTTATGCGCCGCAGAAGTGCACTGCTCCCAGCCCTGGAGGCCGGAAGTCTGAGGTCAGGCCACCTGCGTGCTCGAGCTCTGGAGACGGCCCTCCCCTGGGTGGCAGGGTGCCGGCCTTCCCGTGTGTCCTCACGCGGTGGGAGAGCGAGCCGGCACTCTGACCTCTCCTGGGCACGCTGGTCTGTCACGGGGGCGCCACCCTTGCGACCCACCTGCCTCCTGAAGGCCCTGCCCCCGGACGCCGTTCCCTTGGGATCGGGGGCTTCCAAGGCAGGAACTCGGTGGGGGACACACCTGTGCAGCCCCTTGTACCGACCGCAGATGGGACGTATTTTGTGTAACACTTATTCCTGAGGCGTAACGCTTCACCATAGAGGGCGCGTGGGCCTGAGTGTGTCTGTGAAAAGCAGCTGGCCGCCAGCCCAGGTGCAGGTCAGGGGACCGGCAGGCAGGACTGGGTGCCCGGGGCTAGGACAAGGCTTTCCGTGTCCCAAAGCCACCTGTGCTGGACTGGCTCGCCACGCCCACCGCTGTGCCAGGAGGGGACACCTGCCTCTGTCCCCAGGCATGGCTCTGAAGTAGTTCCCCCCCTCCCGCCATCCTCCCCCCACACAAAGCCAGAGACCCCGCATTTCCACGGCGGCATATTATCTGGAACATCCCCGTAAGGTGGTTGGTCAGGTGAGGAGTCTGAGTCGCCCGTGGGAGCGTGCGAGGCCTTGGACCGGCCCATGCTGTGCCCACGTGAGGCCGCTCGTGCCCTCTGTGCACGCGATCGGGGCTGTGCACACACGTGTACCTGGCACCTGGCGTGAGCAAAACCCGGCCGAGTCCACCCTGCCAAACGCATCGGCGGCGTCCTTGTCGAGAAGCCACCGCGAAGCCAGCCCTGTGAGTCGGAAAGCAGGTCGTCCATCACTCTGAGGAGAGGCTGTGTTTAGACGTGAGTGGCACAGTTTTCAGAGAGCTCACAGGAGGCCGTTGGCTCCGCCTCACGGTGCCTTTGAAAAGTGACAAAAAATGGCGGTGTCCGTTGGAGAGAGGTTCGGGTGCGAGGCTAACCGTACCCTCGTTGGGGCGGTTTTTCTAGTGTGTCGTCACGTGTGACACACACACACACACACACACACACACACACAGAGATAAATGATCACTGAGGGAGTGTCTTCCCCCTGGGTCATGTGACTGCTGCCTAGCTCCCAGGCCCTCCCCACCCTGACCCCCCATAAACAGAGCTGCCCCCCGGATCTGGGGCTTGGGCCGAGGCCCCCCTGGGAAGCTGGCAGCCAGAGCAGGCAGCTCTGCATGGGGCCATGCCAGGATCTGAGAGCCCAGAAACAGGGCGGTGTTTTTTTTAAATCAACGCTTTTCAAAATATCTGCGAGGAGGACCTGCCTCGTTTCAAGTTGCGACCTCTTGCCGTCTAATAAATATAACGTAATAAAAGTAAATCACTAGAATGATGAAGTGGGACAAAGGGACGCGCAAAACAGAAGCCTTCACGTTTCACTATGAGACGCAACTGGCGTGCGTTGTTTGTTTGTTTGTTTTTTTTTTTCCCTTGATGAATTGTTTGAAACCCTTTTAAGGGTCTGAACGCTTCCTCCCGTTTCCGTCCTTACCGCACCGCAGGCTGGCGGGCCCCTGTCCGTGGTCCACACTCGGGTAGCGCTCCCTTAAATTACAAGTCGAAGTCACATACACCCTGGATTTAACATTATGAGTATGTATATTCATAATGATGAAATTTCATAAATTTTTTTCAGAAAAGAAGGAAACCCAGTGCCCATCTATTTCGTTTGCCTTACAATTCATGTATTTTTAAATCTTTTCCAGTGAACAAGCTCACGTCTTGCTTAACTGCGATCCTTAACTGTGTGTGTGTATATATAAATATTCTGCTCTGACTCACTGGCCAGAGCCACTGCCCAGCTGCTGGCCCTCCTCGCCTGCCCCCTGGTCACGATCCCCTGTACTGTTCTGCCCTCTCCGTTCTGTTCTCTGTCCCCGTCAGGCCCTCGGGGCCCAGAGCGTTCTCCCAGAGTCACAGACATCGTCTGTGGCCCCTCAGCCCTAACGGGACTGTGTCCACGTTCCTCTACCACCTGTGCTGGCCCCTGCCGGCCTCTCCACCTTCACGCCCTGTTTATTTCCTGCACTTCAATCCTTCCCACCCTACTGACCGTGCTTCAGCCCCGCAAGCCCCACACCGCTCTGGAAGGATCCTGCTTTTTCCTGCCTCCCCGCTGACAGGACCGATGAACCAGCATCGCACCCAGCACCCAGCGAACAAGCTCCCCACTTGTTGCGTTTCCCTAGGTATTTTTCTATCAGAAACATCCTCGACTTAAACATATTTGCACAATCTGTCTTTTTAAAGAGAGGAATTCATTCCCCCAAAAGAGATTACAGAGCCCAAGTCCATGGACCCTTTATAAAGATAAGGTTGCATGTTGCCACATTTGTTTTCCAGAAAGCTCGAGCCACTTGTCAGCATTGACGTCAGTAAGTCCTGAATTTTAACTGAGAAATACTGGGCTCACATTGGCCCCAATTGGGTTGCGTTAAACCCTAGAGTATACGGTCGGTTCTTAAAGTTTGCAATCGCTAACGCCAAACGCATTAGCGTTCAGCTTTGGGCGTTAGCTCTGCAAAGGCGTGGGCCTGCCTTCCAACGTTCTTGTACCCCGAAAACAATGTACACATCGTCAGTACTTATGGCAACGATGTGTGTGGACGTGGCCCGATGCTGAGGTGAGCAGAAGATGAAAGGTTTATTGACGAAAGGTGTTCTCGCCTACGTGTTCAGCATAGGTGGAGATGGAGTGACAAACAGCCATCGTGCGCCTGTCACAGCGGTGCTGTGAGCAGTTACGCTCACCACCCTGCCGAATCTTCGCGACGCACAAGCCAGTAGCGGGGTGCCCTTCATCCCTCTTTACGGGTGAGACATGAAAGCACAGGGAGGTGAAACGCCTTGCCCAAGAAGGCGGGGACAGGGCGCGCAGGGCGAAGCTGGCATTTGACCCTGGGTCACCCAGAGGCCAACACCACCCGGTGACAGAGCTGTGCTTAACGTCTCCATCTGCCAGACGTGAGGTGCGAGCGCTTGTATTGGCAGTTACTGTTACTGTTGTTGTCGCTGTAATTGTTAAAGCTGCAAGTTCAATCGGGTAACTTTTTTTTCTGAGATACTTGGAAGGAGTTGCTAACCTACCTGATGCCCCACCAGCCTGAAACGCAGGAGACAGCGCCTTAAAACAAGGACATGCTGACAGATAGCGACAGTACCACGATCAGGAGCACAATACTGACAGGTGTGACTGCCGCGTAAACTTGAGATTCCATTTCAAGTTCCCCATTTGTCCCAACGATGTCCTTCATGGCCAAAGGACCCTGCCAAGACTTGCGTGTTGCATGTGGTCGTCTTGTGTCCTGTGTTTCCTTTTCTCCTTTCAGTCTGAAACAGCTCACTCAGTCTTTCCCCGGACTTTCAATGACCTGGACCCTTCGAAAGAGTACCGGCTCGTTCTTTTGTAAAATGTCCCTCATGTTGGGTTTTGTCTGATGCCACCTCGTGATTAAATTCGGGTCGTGCGTTTGACTGTGGCGAAATGCACATTAAATTTACCGTCTCAGCCATTTTTAAATGTACATTCGCGATGTGGTGCAAAGGTGTTCTTTGGGAAGCGGCTTAGACATTCCAGGTAAGAACACCTGGGGAGGATGCCGGCTCACCTGGCACCTCCATCCCTCCCTCCTGCTCTCCCACCGGTGTAACTGCTCCAAACTTTGCGAGTCCTTCCTGGGGCGTTTGTCATGTAACTTTCCTATTATACTAAGTAGTAAAATTATTAAAGAATTTCAAAATAATTTTCATGCTAAAACCCAGTGTTCATCATTCGAAACTGTACAACGATCCTTTTTTTATGGATCGACCTTTTCCAGTAAAAGGCGGTCCCACAAAAATCCACATCCTTGAGCCGCATATCAAGGTGGAAATTCATCGTGTGTGCTGCCCGTGTGCTCCCCCAGAAAGTACATTTTTTTCTTGGGGGTGCCTGGCACATAGTGGGTATGCGATCAGTGACGACTTTGTGAAGCAGAACATTTGAGGGAAATGAGGAAATGTAGAGCGATCTGACGTCCAGGAGCGTAAGAATGTACCGACCCTAATGTCACCGCAGAGTAAATCCGTGCTCTGGGGCGTCTTTATTGATTTTTTTAGCCAGAAAGTGACCTTAAGAGATGACCCCCGAGGGACCAGCAGAGCAGGCTGGTCATTCTGTGTCTTCGTGATGGGACGCGCGGAGCCGTTTGGTCTGATTTCCTTGAAGCGCTTCTTTTCTGCACGACCTCACGGAAAACGGGGGGGGGGGGCCAATCTGGGGGTGCCCGCTTCAGGTAACGCCGGCGCAGTTAAGGGAACGCCGGCGCAGTTAAGGGAACGCCGCTTACGTGTAGGGCCAGTGCCCTGGCGTGATTGGCGACCCGGAGTTTCCCAGGCGGGTCCCGGAATTGCAAAAGAGGGTTTTTAAGGGGAATCCTATGGGCCGACGCTGACCCAGCGTGCTTCAGCTCTTCCGAACAGTGGGGCCGTCGCGGACCCCACATGGGGCCAGTGAGGACAGAATGTTTCTGAGTCAAAAATCAGGTTTGATGGGCATGGACCCTGCATATCTGCTTCTCCTCTTTTTCATCCACAGATGGCCCTACCCTGGTAACCAACTTTTACGTAAAGCCACCCAGAGAGAGAAGTAGACATCCTCCAGAAAGTGCTAGCTCTCCTAGTTCCTCTTTCAAGCATTCGAACCAGCCAAGTAAAACTAGCAACAATATTTTTAACTCTCGGAGGAAGCTGAAACCATCCAAATGTATTTTTGTTCCCATAGAGAGCATTAGAATAGTATTTACAATACGTAGGGTATGCAGGCAGTTTACTTACTATTTCTGGCATCAGAAATAGTCCAACCGTGGATTATGAGGATAACTTGGGGATGATTTTTTCTTGCACCCAAAATGAAAGACTTAAAGTAACCACTTACCAAAAAGAGTTTCCTGGCGGTCGAGAAAAATGGTCTATAGATTGGGAACTTTTATCTTGTATTTATATTGATAATAATTTCAACATAGCATTGGTTTTTTTAAGTATGGTCAAAGCAGGTTTACTGGATGTTACTCTTTTTTTGTATCTTTATTTCTTAAATGCTGGGTGAGTGGGGGAGGGGACTTTAGCTTCCCCCAGGCTCTCATTGTGCTTCTAAACAAATGTGTCATTCTTCTGACGTCTTTGTGAAGTCATGTTGATATTTCCAGTCTTTAACACTATTTTTGTTGTTGTCATCACTTCAACCACATTTTCTCCTGGTACATTTCAAGTTATTATAGTAAGTAGTAAAATTATTGTAAAGAATTGCAAAATACTTTCCATGCTAAAACCCAGAGTGTTCATCATTCGAAACTGTACAACGATCCTCCTTTTATGGATCGACCTTTTCCAGTAAAAGGCGGCCCCACAAAAATCCGCATCCTTGAGCCGAATATCAAGGTGGAAATTCATCGTTTGCGCCTGTTCTTTTTCCTCGGTGGTGTGTGCTCGCTTGGTCTCTGCTCCCTGTTCGTTCTAAGTTTTCCAGATGGGGAAATGGTAAAGAGAGATCAGGCTTCTTTACATTTTCACAGACGTCGAGGCTTGGCACCCTCATGCGGAAGTTTCACAGAAGGAGTTTCAAAATTAGCCTTCTCGCAGCATCTGCCAGCGACCAATAACGTGGGTGCTTCCTGAACAGACCCTTCGGGTGCTTGTGGCCAGCCAGCCACACCTTCAGACCGAACGGTCTTGCTAGAGTCATACATCGTGCAGTCTCTGTTACTAGCTTAGGCAGATTAGGGGTTCGCATTAGAGTGCTCAAAAAAAAATGCCTAGAACCCGACTTCTTGGAATCCAAGATAAATTTGGGGACATTTTCGTCTTAACGATCTCAATCCTGTCTCAGCTCAGAGCCCGAGCCTCCGGTGAGCTCACCCATATTCTCTTTATAAGTAATGTTTACTGACTCACCACAGAAATCTGGGGGCGTGCCCGCATACCTGAGCCGTGCCGTTTGCGGTGCTCCGCCGGGATTGACAGGAAGGCGTGTCTGGGCACAGCTGTTGTGGGGAGCAGTCAAGGCGTGCATGTGCACGTTGACGTTGTCGGTTACGAGGTGCGCGACCTTGGAGTCGACCTTGGAAGGCACGTAGTCTGAGCTCACCGAGCCTCACTTCTGCCAAGGTCAAGATAAGAATGCCTTCCCTCTGTATTCTCGAGGGTATCAGGAACCTCAGGTGAATGAATGCATGTGGAAAGACCTGCTGAACTGCCAAGTGTAGGTTGGATGTAACTTGGAATGAGGGTCAGGCAGAGCCTGCATCATAACACTGGAAAATGTGAGTTCCGTTCTCAGACGGCCAGTACTTTCTGTGGGACCCAGTTCCGGATGTTTGGACGGATTTAATCCTCCGGAACAAGGGGCTATTTCAGAGCATGGCATTTCAGGCATCAGGATGATCAGACAGTCACCAGCCGGACATGTGTGCAGCTCACAATGAGTTCTTTATCTTCCTCCCTTGCCTGTGAAAGTTACAGAAACGCCTACATACCAGGATTCATCCCGGAGTCCTACACATTAAGCCGCACTTGTCTGAGCTCATTCACGAGCCTATCAGCCATTTTCCAGAACAAAAAGCGTTCTATGAGAGTTCTCACAGAGAGAATTCTGTGCCGTGAGTCAAAAAACGGATTGTATTAAACTTCCTGACACTGCTTAATTTGTCAGGCAAGTCGATTTTTTTATTTTTTCCCCCTAATCCTGGCCTCGTTCCGAATTTTCCAGTGATTCCTGGAATAAGTAGGCTCCATTTATCCATCTTTGCAGCCTCACAATTTCCAGTGACTCAAAGGGGGGTTTCGAGCAGCTAGGATGACAGCAATTTATGGCCTTTCTTTTAATTATGATGTTACTGGAAGCTGAGTGTTCAGGCGAAACGTTTCTATAGTTTGTACAGTTCCTTTAACACAGTATTAATACACTTGAGTATTAATAGCTCTGCCCACTTTCCTGTGCTGTGCCCTGTTATGTAAGCTCAATTGTATTGTAGGTCCCTGCTGCCATCCTTTGGGGTTCTCTGGATTCAGAGTGTTGGAGCCGAAGGAGCTTTTACCATTGGTTTCGCAACAGCTGAGACTGAGGTCCAGGGAGGTGAAATGCTGTGCCCAGCTCAGCACAACTTGGCTTGGCTTTGCCTCAGCTGGGGCTGGAAACCGGGACTCTGGCTCCTGGACCAGCCTCCCATTGTCTTAAGATGCCGTGGCTCCTCGGGAGCCAGAATCCAACGTCTGCTACTCAGAATTCCTAGATCTCCAGGTTTTCTGTAGAGCTGAAGGATATACAAGCTTTTGATTATTAGAAGCGTAACGTTTAACTCTTCGGGGATTAGTGCCCAAAGTAGACAATCCAACTCCGACTTCTCAAAGAGGGATGCAAGGCTTCTTCTCGATAATTTCCTTTCTTGATAATTCTTGTGAATGCCTCTTCTAGATCCTTCCGGCTCATCAGTCATCCCGAGCCTCGGTCACCGTGCCTTGCTATATATATATATATAGGTGGGGGTGGCGTGGTGCGTAAGGTTAAAAACAGGACCTGAGCCAGATGTCTGCTTTCTTAGGGAAAAGTTACTGGCCTTGCAAACCTGTTTGCAAATCTTTGCGGTTCTCAAGCCCGTTTCTTTGTCCGTGTGTCAGTGTGGGGGACACCTGCTCTGGGTGACCCCTTCCATGGAATAACCAACGACTCGTGAACTGTCTGCAGCATTAAGAGAATTATGCTTTTTTTTCCCCCTCATCAATAGTACGTGGGACCACAGGCACCTCCTTGACAGGTTGAGCTTGTCAGCGCCATTTGTCACCGGGGATGATGGATCATGCTTTGCTATTTTAGGAATTTGTGTTAGGCTGTCGCTTCGTTTCAGATTCTGATTCTGAGTCAAACATCCAGGGGAATTAGGCGTGCCATGTCGCCTTCGTTCCTCACGTACAAAAAAAGAAGTAGTGCCCACCTCAGGGGGCAGGCTGAGGATGAGCAAAGGGAACGTGCTCAGGGTACCAGCCTCGGTTCCTGGTAGATCGTGAGTCGTGATGTTTGCGAGCTGCTCTTTCCCATCACCTTCATCATCATCAGTGTCACTCTCTGCCGCTGAGTCTGGTAACATCGTCTTCTGTAAAAAAACAGACACCCCATTTTCTCATCTTTTAAGTACCTTCAATGTGAGAGCGGTTTGAGTGTTTATTATTTTTTAAAAATTATCCGGAGCTTTAAAGCCCCATCACCTGATGCTTGCTAGCTATGCCATTGTTCAGTTTAGCATCTTCCCCCCCCGGGCCTGGGAAAAAAAAGTACGTCGCGATGGTGATTTCGAAGCGCTGGGTTGGGTCTTATTTCCGGCCTTCCTGGAGTCACTCCGCACTTGAGCAATCCCACGATCTGTATCAGTCTTTTCACAGATGAAAGAAAAACACACAGGTTGCCACCTCCACACCTCACCCGATAGTTGTGGGAGTTGGGGCTCAGTGTTCCCGGAACGGGTGGCTGCAGTGCAAGCGTGAGGAGCCCGAGGAGCATGTCGAGTTGGGTGGCTGTCACCTTTACCTGTGGCCCCAGGGTGGTCTTCACAGCTTGAGAATACCACCAGGTATCCAGACATGTCATCCACAGTGCAGGGAGAGCACACTTCCCAGCACCCTTTGACCTCTCAGGTCACATGATTGACCTCTCAGGTCACATGATTGACGTGACACAGGTCTGTTACACAGTAAGAGACAAAGGCTTAATTAATACTCGGTCTATGTTCTATGGAACTTTTCAAAGACGAACAAAAATCGAGAGCCCCATATACACTCAACTCCTCACGGAGCTTTACCCATTATCAGCACATAGAAGGTGGCTTCCCATTCCTCACACCATGGGGTAATGTTAGACAGACCCCCACCACTGCCCTGGCATCATATTATTATTGCAATTGCATGCCTCTTTAAGAGCTAAAGAAAAAAAAAATAGAGAAAAGCACTTCCTTAATATTTAAATAGCCTTTCTGTGTTTACATCTCCCCAGCTGCTTCATGAGTCTTGGTGTTTTTTCTTTGTAATTAGCATATTTGAATCATAATCCAAATAAGATACACCCACTACATTTGGTCGGTATAGCTCTTCTGTGTCTTAAGGTCTGGGTTCCCCGCCCAAGAGTCCTTCGTGTTTGAAGCCACTGGGTCGTCCCTCTGATAGAAGGTTCCTCCATATGGAAGCAGCAGCTGCATCCCATCAGCATTCTGTAGCACATCTTGTTATCGCTCTGTTTACTGTAAACTTGTAGGTCTGGCAGATGGGACCCAATCGGACAGTGTTGTTTGTTTTGATTTTGTTTCCGTGAGATGTCCTGTTACCGGCTACTGCTGAACGCCGAGAGGCACATGATGACTGTTTGTCTCTCCTTCTGTGTGTCGCCTCGGTCCGTCCCTGGTTTCTGGTGCAGTCAGTCTGATCCACTTGTAAAATCCCCCATCAGCTTTTCCTCTGCTGGTTTTAGCAGCCATGTCTGGCCCTGGCCTCTTGAGTCTTCACTTCATTAGGGTTTCAGCACCTGGAACTTAACCTTGCACACCCAATGCGTAACTCGGTTCGAAAGATTTTCCAAAAATATTTCTTAATGGGTATTGGAAATACCGGGTGATTCTAATAAAATAATGATTTTTTTTTTTAGGTGAAAGTGATTGTGCGATTCAAAACGGTTTCACATTTTTATATAGAAACGTACTTTTCAGGATGCTAACTAGAAAAATAAAGCCTTCTAAGTCTCAAAGAAGGAAGATGAATATGACAAAATGATTACTAAAGGGTTGGCTCATGTACCATCTTTCTATGAGTTCTAACAAAAGATCTGAAATGTGCCTTGTTTCCAAGAGATTTTTT
>PVKZ01008262.1:0-16993 GCA_004027375.1 Macroglossus sobrinus | reverse complement strand
GGTCAGTCATGTCCACTCTAGTGTGAATCAGGCAGCCAGGCTTTCTCACTGGGAAGTGTGGGGTCAGTCATGTCCACTCTAGTGTGAATCAGGCAGCCAGGCTTTTCACTAGGAACCGGCTGGCAGAGTAGCGGGAAGCGTGAGCCCAGTGGACACTGGCTAGGGTGGGGCATGAGGAAGCAGGGACACAGCTGGGCCTCACCACGAGAGTGCGGGGTTCTTCCAGCTCTGGTGCCCTGGCCCCCTGGGTGCCATGGCTGCAGCCCAAAGGTCCAGGCTGGGCAGGGGGCTCTGCTCCCTGGGGAGACTCAGGACTGGGAGTGCGGGCCATTTTGGGGCTGAGAGACGCCCGTCGGCTGGAGGGCTTGGGGGCGTCCCGGCCCCGGCCCCACTCGGAGAGGTCCAGGGGCTTGTCCGGGCCATGGTCCTGTGCTGCTGTGACCGCCCTCCTGCTGGGGCCTGCCGGGCCCGCGGGCTGCGGGAGCCGCTCCCTGGGCAGGGCCACCCAGGCCGCCTCCCTCTCTGGGCCCTCGGAGTCGGAGCCGCCTGGGGGTGAGTGCGGCCCCCGCCGGGGCGGGCCCCTGGGCCCGGCACCCCCAGCCCGGCCCCACGCCCGCAGCTGCTGGGCCAGGAGCAGCTGCAGCGCCCCCTCCAGCCGCGGGTCCGCCAGGCCCACGGGGTCGTCCCAGGCCTCCGCCTCCCCGGCCTTCAGGCCCTGGGGCCGGGGGCCGTGGGGGCTGGTGCCAGCGGCCCGGGGGCTGCTGTGGGGGCTCGGGAGGTGCAGGGACAGGTGGCGGTTCAGGAGGCAGAGGCGGTCCGCCTGGAGGGAGCGCTTCGGGGAGTCGTCGGTCGTGGCGGAGGGCCTGGCGGCCCGCAGGAGGCTGCGGGAGGCGTGGAGGGCGGAGACGGTCAGTGGCAGGGGCCCTCGGTCAGCCCCCCTTCCCAGGTGAGGACCAGGAGAGGTGAGGAGAGCCGCCAGGTTGCAGGCAGGTGGGGCGCAGGTGGCCAGGTGCCCTGGCCTGCGGCGACCCGGGGCCTGGGCTTCTACGGGGGCCGCCCCCCCAATTCTGGGCGTCGGCCGCCTGCCCTCCCCTGGAGCGCCCGGCCCCATCCCCTCCCCCCAGGCCCCCTGCCCCATCCTGGCTGTTTGGAAGGCGTCCAAGCGGGAACTTGGCCACGGGCGGGGGGGGCTGAGGCTCCTGGCCCCTTGCCAGAAGGTGGGACCAAGGAGGCAGGTGCTTGGCTGAGGCTGCTCCTGGTGGTGGCTGGACGCAGGGCCTCACCTGTCCAGGGGGAGGCCGTGCGCGCAGGGTGGGCTGGGCGGGCTTGCCCTGGCGGGCTGCGGCAGCGGGGGCGTCCCGTTGGTGCAGCCCCGATCGGCGGGGCAGGTGCGGGCTCCCGGCCTCACCACGGCGATGGTCCCGTGCAGCTGGTTGGAGATGCGCTGGGGGCTCTGTGTGGGTGGGGGGGGTCAGCGGGGCGCAGCCGGCTGCCGCCCTCCGCCCTGCTCCCCGGGGCCATGGGCAGGTCACCCGCCGCCCGCTCTGGGCCTTGTATCCCCGCTGTCCAATGGGGCTCAGTGGTCCCTGCCCAGCAGGGGACCGGCCCTGACGGGAGGGGCTGGGCCTGCCTGGCGGAGGGGAGGGTCTCAGGGTCCCTGCCCTCACCATATCTGGGGCGCGAGGCTCGGGTAGGCTGGCACCCGGGGAGGTCTTGGCCACCGGAGACGTCCTGTACCCCAACTTCTCTGTGGGAGGAGAAGCAGTGGGCGGGGGGCTCGGCCCCCCAGGACCCCTTCTCAGTCCTGCAGCGCCCGGCCACCCGGCACCTTCTCCCCCTGGGCCCGCACCTGGGGGGTCGTCCTCGGAGTCCTCGTGGCCTCCCAGCAGCTTCTCGGCGACAGCCTTCCGGGCTCCAGGAGAGGGGAGCAGCAGGGGCGGGGGGCTGTCCAAGGCGCCCGCCCTGCTCTGGGGCTGGGGCCTGTCTCTGGAGGAGAGGGGGTTCGAGGGCAGCGTCCTGGAGACAATTGGGAAGGCCAGGGTGCCCTCCTGGGGGCCACGCCACCACTGAGGGGGGCCCGGGGGACCCAGAGACGCAGCTTTCTGGGCACTGTCTGGGATCCTGCATCGCGGTTCCCACGGCCGGGCCGAGCCGTGCTCACCCCCTTCTCAAGCACGCATGGCCCGGGTGTCGGAGCCGCTGCGGTGTGGGGACCCGGCCTCGGTCCCCGGGAGTCCCCAGGGCTCCTGTGTCGTCACAGGGCCCTGTGCTTGTCACTCCAGCACCCCCGGGCTGGGCTGGCCTCCCCCGGAGCCCCGTGCAGGTGTGGCCGGCACCTGCTGTGGGCGGGGCTTGGGGGGCTGGGGTGCTCCGGCCCCGGGCGCCCTCCCCACTCACCCCGGGCCCCGGAGCCGGGTCACCTCCTCCCTCAAGGTCTCGTTCTCCTCCTGCAGCCGCGTCATCTCGTTGGCTGCAAGAGACACTGCTTAGTGCAGGACACAGGGCCGGGGGGCCGGGGCAGGGGTCCTCCCAGCCCTGGGCCAGTCTCCTCCTTGTCCTGCCCTAGGCGCCCCCGAAAGCTCGCTGTCTGAGGGCCGCGGTTGGGAAGACGGTGCCGGCCCCGGGGGCCGTGGAAAGTGACAGGACGCCCCACCGGGAGCTTGTCCCTGCGATGTCACGCCACTGGGCGGGGCCGGCAGGACTTCACTGTGGGGGAAAGGGAGGCGAGGCTTTTGGAGGGCCGGGACCCCCCAGCCCGGGTGGCGGACATCGAGCGACAAGCCGGGGGCTTTGCGCCTCCTGTCTGTGACTGGGGGTGTGGGGTGCCCACCCGACAGCAGTATCGTCTTCTCCCCTTCCCCTGCACCCCGTGTCAGGTGAGCAGGCCCCGGGGTCGCGGGTCCCCCCAGGAGGGGGCGGCGCAGGGCTCACTGAGGACAAAGACGTGCTGCAGGCTCTGGACGAGGGACGTCTCGAACTCCTGCTGCTTCTTCCGCGCCAACTCCTGGGTGACCGAGCAGCGGTCACACAGGCCGGCCCGCAGCCTGCGGGGTGTGGGGGAGGCAAGAGGTTGCTCTGAGGGGGAGACTGAGGCCCACGGGGGGGGCCCTCGTCCTTCCCGGACCGTGTTCCGTGGGAGCCCCGCCCCACCCACCGAGTCTGGGAAGGAGCCTTGATAATGAAGGCTCTGAGAAGTCCTGCGGTGGGGCCCCCATCGCGGCCCCTGCTCCCGCCGGCCGGAGCCCGGAGCCCGGCGCGGGTGGCCACCGCTCACCTGTTCTCCAGCACCCGCACGTTCTCCTTCAGGGCCCTCTGCTGCTCCCTGAGCTGCTGGTTCTTGGCGCACAGCTCCTCCACCCTCCGGGCCTCCCTGTGGGGGACGCAGGCGGGTGGGTGGCGGGTCCCGGGTGGGGTCCTGCGGGCACGAGCCCTGGGGACTTCCCTTGCGAGGGCGACGCCTAACCCAGCACCCCCGAGCGTGCACGCGGGCCCCCGGGGCTGGCTTCTGTCTCGTCCACTCGTCGTGCTACAGAGCTGCAGCCCGTCTGGGACATGGGGACATGGGGGACACGGGGGGGGCCGCTCGCCACAGGACTCCAAGTCTCAGACGAGTGTGCCTGCTGGTCGTCACAGACGCCACCCGCGCCCCAGGGCGATGGTGTGGCCGTGGGGTCCAGCCCTGGCTCCCCCAGCCACTGGAGGCACCACGTGGACCGGCCACGCCCCCAGCCCCGCCCAGCTGAGCCTCCGCTTCCCCGCTCGTGTCATGGGTGGTGGCACCCTGGGGTGACAGGAGTGATGCGAGCCACCCGCGAGCCGCCGTCCTCAGCTCTCCCCGCTGGGCCCGGGTCTGTCCCGACTCACCGGCACCTCTCTGAGTTCAGTTCCAGAAGCTTGTTCTGCAGGCCTGGAGGGAGGGGAAGGGGTTCCTGTCCCTCTGCAGGCCGCCACCCCCTGCCCGGGTCCCCTCGCTGGACCCCCGAGGCCACCCCGCAAAGTGGGCTACCAGTGTCGGGGCTCCTGGGACCAGTGGCCCAAGCCGGTCTCCCCTTTCTGGGGGCTCTGGACCTGGCGTCTTCCCGGAGGTTGGGGCCCCGAAGCCGGGTGAGAGCCGCCCGTGGCTTGTGGCGCCCGCTCCAGACGCTGCGCCCACCCACCCACCCTGCGACACTCACCCAGGACCTCCTTCTCGTGGATGTCCCTCAGTTTGTTCAGCAGCTCCAGGAAGCTCTCCATGGCCCCCCGCCCGGCCAGGGTCCCTGGTGCTGGGGTGCAGCCCTACGGCCCCTCCGCTTCCAGCCTGTGGAGCAGAGGCGCAGGGAGGGGTGACGTCGGCTTGGGAACGGCCGAGGGCTGCAGGGTCTGGCCCCACCAGCCACCGTCTGGCGAGGGGCTGGCTGCCCACCCCATGCCCTGCTGCTGGGTGGGCTCTGCCTGTGGGCACCCCGCACCGCCCCATGGGGCCGTGTCCGCACAGGGGCCCCGGTGGGCTGTCCCCGCTGCGGGGGCCTTGACGGGGAGGACGGCGGGCAAGGTGGGCCCCTGCTGGGAGCCGGGAGGGCGCTGACACGTGTGATGTGCGCCTGCGGCCCCCAGCTGGAGACGCCCACATCCCCGCAGCTGTGGTCGCGGGCCACGGTGCAGCCACGCGGGGCGGCCCGCCAGCGGGGGTGCCAGGCCCGGGGCCGCGGGGCCGAGGGCTGCGGGGGGTCTGGACGCCGGTCGCCCACGCGGCGAGGGGAACCACCGGCCCTCCCCGCGGTCTGGGCCCCTTGCTGTGTCTGCTCACGTCCACGACACGTTTACCGAAAGCTGGGAGCTGCTGGGGGAGCTGCACAAGCCCCCGCGTGGCTGTGCCGAGTGCCAGCCCCTCCGCGCGACCTTGCCCCTCCCTCCCTGCCGCGGTGGCCGCTGGGCCCGTCTGGGCCTCCTGGGCGCACGCGGGTTCCTGGGCCGTCCTGTGGGGGGCGGGGCTCAGCCCGGGGACAGCCAGCCCCAGTCCCTGTGGCAGACCGCTGTGGTGGCTACGCGTGGGTGCCGAGGCCACAAGTACCCTCTGCCCCCTGCCCCGTGCGACCTTCTGTGTCCTCCGTCCCCGGGAGACGGTGAAGCAGAGCTCGGAGCAGACGACGCCCGCCCAGCGGCAGGGCCGGGAGCGGACGCAAACCTCACAGAGCCAGCGCAGCACACGCAGCTGCCAGGCGGACCTCGCCGGTCTTCACTACCACCACTGCCACCCTGCCACCGGGACCCCACTCACCGAGGCCCCGCCCTGGTGGCAGCCCCCCCCAGCCCTCTGCAACACTGTGGCTTCAAGGCCGCCAGGCAGCCCTGGTTCCTTCCTCCCCGGCCAGAACGAAGGGCCACGTGTGTGTGTGCGTGTGCGCGCTCCACGTGCGGTGGTGTGTGTGTGCATGGTCCATTTGCAGTGGTGTATGTGTGCGCGTGTGTATGTGTGCACTCCATGCATGGTGGTGTGTGCACGTGTGTGCTCCATATGTGGTGGTGTGTGCATGTGTGTGCATGCGCGTGCTCCATGTGTGGTGGTGTGTGTGCATGCGCGTGCTCCATGTGTGGTGGTGTGTGTGCGTGTGCGTGCTCCATGCGTGGTGGTGTGTGCACGTGTGTACATGTGCTCCGTGTGCAGTGCCGTGCGTGTCTGTGTGTGTGTTGGTGGTGCTGAGGCCCCAGCGTGCCTTTCCCCGGTCCCCACCTCGGGTCTGAGTAGCTGTGGATGTGAGTTCTGACCCCGGCCCACATTTACTGAGGCTGAGCCAAGCCCCCCCGTCAGCACTGCAGGGCTGGGGTCTGCCGCCGGCCCCCTTGTGTGGACAAGGGCCTGGGCCCCAGATCTCACAGAGGGCAGAGTGGGTGGGTCCCGTCCTGCCAGCCTGGGGCCGGAGCGTCACCTGGGCCACTGCATCTGCTCTCGTCCTCCACCTGCCCCGCCAGGCACGAGGTAGTGCTGGCCCTCGGAACCTCTGCTCAGACCCCTGTGCCCCATCACAGGGCCGGGCCTGAGTCCTGCTGTGGCCACCTGAGGAGACCCCTCTGGTCCGCATTTCAAAGGCTGCCCCAAAGACAGGCGCATGGGAGGAGAAGTCCCCAAAGGCCAGCTGCCCATGGAGGGAAGGCTCCTCCCCCATACCCCGCTGCCCTCACCGGGGACACTGCAGGGCGGGGCCCGACCTGGACGCCAGCCTGCTTTGCCTTCACACCCGCCAGGCCCAGGCGGCAGGCGCAAAAGAGGCGCAACTGCTCTACGCTCTTGCAAGTGGGGGTGGCAGGTACCCCAGGGGTGCGGGCTGGGGGTGCCATGACTGAGGGGAGCAGGCCCTGTGAGCACAGCGCTGGGCTGCCCACGGGGGAGCGGACAGTGCTGGTCCTCGACACCGGGGTCAAGAGTGGGGGCCCTGGGGAAGCCTCAACGTCCTCGTGCAGGACGGGGGGGCCTGGCCGGAGGACAGAGCGCGGTCCTGTGTCCTGCAGGGTCAGTGGAGCCGGAGCCGGGGGCCAGAGCTGGAGCCAGAGCTGCTGGGGCGGGGCGGGGCGGGGCGGCTGGGGCGCGGTGGAGGGCGGGGCTCCCCAACCCGTTTCCCAGGCCCGCCTGGGCTTCGGGACATGCGGAGCGCTGGCTGGGGAAGTCGGGGTGCCGCTCGGTGGCCCCGCGCCAGGGGGGCGAGGGCTCTGGGAATGCGGGGGCTCGGGAGGGTCCCCGTCTCCAGGCCAGAGCCCACCTGACAAGGGATGAGCTTGCAGGTTGGGAGAGGGGCTGAGGCCGGGGGAGGTCAGGGCTGGAGCCAGGGGGCGGGGGGGACGGGCACCACACAGGCCACCACCGACACTGTCACCGCAGCCCGTAACTGACCACACTGCAAGGAGACCGTTCTCCAGATGGGGAAACTGAGGCCCAGGCGCTCACATCGTGCCCCCCCCCCCCGCCCCGGCCACCCTGAGCTCGGTCCGGGGCTGCGCCCTCGCCCCGGGGACGTGTCTGGTACAGCTCGGAGGAGGAACCAGGAGAGCCTGAGCCACAGGGCCTGGAGTCCCACCCCGACCCGCCCGACAGGTGGCTCTTCCCCGAGCCTGTGGGGCCGGGCTGTGGGCCGGGCTGACGCCCGTGAAGGACCCGCCCACGGGAGCCCAAGGCACAGGCACTGCTCCCCACGGGTCCCCGCGGTGCCCTCTGTGGGGCCGCCCCGGGCTCCCCTCTGCCCTCAGCTGCACCGCTCTGCGTGGCTGCTCCTCTCGGCGTCCCCGTCCCCGTGGGGCTGTGGGACATACTTCCCGTACGCTGGGCGGGAAACAGCACAGACGGGCACCGCAGTAGGACTGGCTGGTAGCCGGGCTGGAAGGGGTGCTCCTGCTGGGAGCCCCTTGTTCCCGGGGAGGCCCAGGGCCGCCCCGCCGGTGGGCGGTGCAGTGGGGATCGTGTGACTTTCCAGAAGGGCAGGTGACAGAAACGCTTTTGGCCAAGGCAAAGAGGACAGAGTCAGGCTCACGTACTCAGCCCGGTGCCCAGCTGGTCAGTAAGGGCAGGCGGAGACGCCACGTCCACCGGCGGCCCCCAGCCCCTCCCTCATATGGGACCCCAGGGGCCGGCTGCCCTGCTCGCGGGCACCTGCCTCTCCCGCCCGGTTCAAGTCCCACTGCCACAGGGACCCTCTGCAGGAGGACGAGACCCCCACCCCCCTAAGTTCACGGCAGGGGTCGTGGATTCCAGCAGTGATGGCATACATTCGCATCTTTGGGGAGCTGCTCGCCGTGTGAACAGTTGGGGTCACTGAGTCTTGGTGGCTGTGCCCAGGGGGCACCGAGGCCCCCAGCCTGGGCCAAGCACCATCGGGCTGAGCGAAGCCACGGCAGTGAGTGGGGCCCTGGGCTCCTCAGCCCTGGCCGCCTCCCCCGGCGGGCCCACCGCGGCCGCAGTGCCGGAGAGCTGGGCCTTGCCCGCCATCACCTGCCCGCCACGCGGCTCTGACAACGCAGAGGCCGCCGTCCCCCGAATGCCCACTGTGCCCAGCGAGGGGCCCGGGCCGCAGGTGCCGAGGTGGTCCCAGAGCTCCCCTGAGGACAGGTGTGGACAGGCCGCATGCTGGCCGTGCCTGCGCCTGGGGCCAGCACACCGCCCGCCCGCGGGGCCCTCACAGCTGAGCGTCTGCCGGGCACCTGCCCGGCCCAGCACGGGGCCCTCTGAGGGGGTCGCCGCTGTCCATCCGCGCATTCAGACCCTGAGGCTCGAGGCCTCCGTGCCTCCGTCCACCCTCGTGGGCCCTCCGTGGTGACGGGCAGTTGTCACCCAGCCGAGCCCCAGTGTCCCTGTCCACGCAGCAGACGGGGGGCGCCCTGCCCCGTATCGGGGCTCTGTGCCGCTACGTGCTGGGGAGACGCCTCGGACACCGCTGTGCTCCAGCGACCCGCCCATGACAGTGTCGGGGGCCAGCCTGGGGCCCCCGCGTGCCAGGCACCAGCAGGGCGCCCCATGCAACGACACGCTTGCCCTCGGGGTGGCCCTGGCAGCCCCGTTTGTACACGAAGAACTGAGGCTTAGAGCGATGTCAGCTGGGACAGTCACCGGCCCACGCGGGCATAGCCAGGGCAGCAACAGTCTCCTGGCGGCCTTGGGGGCCTGTTCAGGGTGGCAGGCTGTGTCCCTGTGTCCAGCCACGTGGCCCCGTGGGACGGTGTCCTGCGTCTGCCGGACACACAGACCCATGCCATACGTGCACACACGATGCCCACGGCCACACGCCAGAGGCCGCGGGACCCCGACACCGCCCTGACACGCAGGCACCGCGCAGGCGTGCCGCCCTCGGCCCCCGACCCCGCGTGCTCCCAGCTCCGCGCAGCCCGGGGAGCTGCACACACTTGGGCGTGCACACGCGTGTGTCCTCTGTGCGTGTGCACACAAGCACAGGCACCGGCAGGCACGCGCTCCTGGGCGGGCGGAGGTGTCGCTCTGTGGCTCAGGTAACCACCGGCCCTGCAGCCTGCCCCCCGACGGTGGGCAGCTGCGCCCCGAGGCCTGGCGGAGGGGGTGGGCCGAGCAGGAGCCGCGGCCCCCAGGAGCCATTCCCACCTCTGTGACACCAAGCCGAGGGCAGCCGTGACCCACCGGGGCTGAGCTGTGGACACTGTGCTGTGCACCGCCCCCCACGGCCGCACCCCTGCTGCCCCGTGAGGGTCTAGCAGAGGGGCAGGTCCAGGACGGAGCCTTGGCCACGGGCCGTTTCTGGCGCCCCCAGACCCTGGCCAGATGACGGAGGCGTCCTGGTCAGTGGTGCCAGGCCCAGGAAGCCCCCCGGGCCCCTCTCCCACTGGGCTCCCTGGACCTGAGCCCCGGAGCGGGGAGGCTGCACCCCTCTGGCCAGCCCGGCCAGCCCACCTCCTGCCCCCGCCCCCTGCCCAGTGAGCAGAGGCTGGGGCTCCCGCCTCCGTGGCGAGCACCCCGACAGCGACCCCAGGCCCGCTCCTGCCCCCACTGCCGGAGCTGCCCAGCCCTGGGGTCCCCCAGGTACTCACATGGCCCCTCGCCCGCCTCGACCCGGCCCGACCCACAGACCCCGCCGTCCGCGCTCCCGACCGCTCCCTCCCTCGGAGCCAGGAGTGAGCTTGCACAGGCAACAGGGGTTTTGGCCAAACCCGCCTGACAGGTTCCAGGAGCCCAGGGGAGGCAGGGACAGCCCAAAGCCGCCCAACGGGTTCTGCCACCGCAGAAAGCGGCAGAACGGGTCGGTCGGAACCCACACAGAGATGGGATTGTTCCCTGCAATAGCCAGTGGCCAGCGCCTCTGGCCAGGTGACCGGGGTTGGGGGTGGGGGGATCCGGACCTTACACAGAAGGGCGCAGGGCGGGCAGGAGGTCGGCCACCCGAGGGCACAGGTGGGCACCGGGCGCCTGGCGGGCGGGGGCCTTCCTGGCCTCGTCTCCCTGCCGCATGCCGGGGTTGGAGAGCCGGCCGGTCCGTCGGGGCTGAGTAACCGGAACCCCGTGGCCGCTGCTGGAAGTGGCCGGGCTGGGTCTGCAGGGTGCCCTGCCCAGTGCTGGCCCCTCAGGCCGCCCGGAGGAGCAGGCGGGCCTGTGGGTGGCCCAGGCGGGGGCCGCCTCTGTGGGCTCGGGCGAGTCGGGGCTGCCCAGGGGGGCCGGGCCCAGGGGGCTCTGCAGGGGGCGTCATGGTTCTCCCTGTTCTCTGCATGGTGACATTGTAGCACTCTGCGGCTGGCTGCCGTCCCTGTACCCCCTCCCACATGACCCCCAAAGCCCGGGGGTCCCCAACGGCCCCACATGTCCTCTGCCCCTCCCCCACACCCATCCCCCGGCCCCCTTCCCTGCATCCCTGTCCCCCGTCTGCTCGGGGGTCTCGGGGCTCCAGGCTTGGGGTGCAGACGAGGACCTGGGCTCAGGCCAGTCGCCCTGGTGAGGTCTCAGAACTTCCTGCTCCCAGTGCATCCCCTGCCAGCCGCCGGCCGCAGGTGGCCCAGTCCCGGGCTCTCTGGATAGGTGGTGGTCGGCCAGGCACCAGGCTCGGGGCGTCTGCTTCGCGAGGCCCCCCGGCTGGGCCCTTTGTGAGGGGTGTCGCGTGCTGCCCGACGCACGTTCGCGTGTGCCTCGCACAAGACAGTGGCCGTGTGTGTGGGGACCTCCCCACACTCCTCCCCTCAGGCCCGCGCCCTCCGCCCCAGACGTGTGCGACACCGAACGTGTGTCGTTCACGCGTGCTTCACGCACGCAGCAGGTGCCCGCCGAGTGCTCACGGCTCAGCTGGACGTGCGGCCAGTGATGGGAGGGCTGGGAGATGAGGCTTCAAAGGCATCTATCTGCTCAGGCCCCTGTCGGAGCCGCCAGCCCCCCACCCCCGTGCTGTGTGTGTTGCTGGGTTGATAGAAGGGGGTGTGGGCAGCGGCCAGGCCTGATAAATGGGTCACCTATTCATGTGGCCCCAAACGCAGAGAGGGCCCTCGGGGCGAGTCTGCCTTCCCTGGTGTCTGCGGCCTGTCCCCACCCTGTCCCCACCCTCCCCTGGGGCGGGGGCTGTGTGCTCAGCCTGGGCCAGGCTGCAGCGGGGGGCGGGGAGGAGCAGGTGTGGGCCTGGCCTGGGCAGTGTGGCGGGGGAGAGGAGGCCCCGGGGTGTCCTGGGGGACGGGGGAGGCACCCCCCAACCCGCCCTTCACGTGGCCTCCACAGTAGTCACCCTGCTTGTACCTATTTTTAAAATCCCTTCTTGATAGCGCCAGAACTGCGAAGGACCTCCCACCTTGCAAAGCCCGAAAACACCACGAGCGAGGCCAACGTCTCCTTTTACTGTCGCCCGTCACCCCCTCCCGGGCTGACCGCGCTCGCTGCCGGCACCCCCTCCGCGCAGCCATCTCCCTGTGCGTTCCCGCCGTCACAGAGCGTACGCTTCGGGGGGCGCGTTCCGCTCACCGACCAGCTCTCGGTCCCCAGACACTTCCGTCACCCCACAGAGAAACCCCACACTGCTCCCCATGCGCGGCCCCCGCCAGCAACCAGCCGCCTCTGGACACTTCCTGTGCGTGGAACCTTGTCACCATGGTCTTCCGTGTCCGGGCTGGTTCGCCCGGCATCACGTGTTTGGTTCGCCCATGTCCCAGTCCTTTTTCAGGGCTGAGTACTACTCCGTCGTGGGCCTGGGCCTCACAGTGCTCCTCCTCCTCCATCTGGGCTTTGGGTTGTCTCCACCTTCCAGCCACTGGGAGCAGAGCAGCTGCAGACAGCCGTGGGCAAGCTTTTGGGTGAACACCTGTTCCAGGTCCCCCGGCCCCTCCCCGCCCCGCCCCTGGCAGCCCAGCTCTGCTCCCCGGAGGAGGAGGGAAGGAGGGGACGGCCACCTGTGTGCGCCGCGGTCCCCACGTGCTCGGGGTCCTGCAAACGTTCGCCGAGATTTTTTTTTTACTTTGTTTTTTAATTAAGGAGAACTTCCCATGATCTGAATTAGCCATTTTAACGTGAACGTGAAGTGACATTCACGGTGACACGCAACCACCCCTGCTATCTAGTTCCGGAACCTTTTCGTCACCCCAGAAGGAGACCCCGTGTCCTGTAAGCGCTCCCTCCCCAGCCCCTGCCGCCAGCCCCTCTCTGTGTCTCGTGGGTCGGCCTGCCCTGGACGTGCCCCGCAGTGGGACCCTGTGACAAGCCGTCCTCCCGTCCAGCGCGAGGGTGACTTTGAGGGGGATGAAGGAGGCGGGGCCGGCTCGGGGCCCCTGGGGGCGGCCTGGGGCTGAGGCCTGTGTGGTCCCCGGTCCTAGCTGCCGCGCCATAAACGATGGCGATCGCACTTCATAAACGCTCGCGAGCAGGCGGAATGTTTGGCGTGGGACCCGGCTATTTTAGAACTGATAAACAGTGGTCGGCGTCACGGCCGGCCCCGAGCGGGGGCCCCCGCGCCTCGCGGAAGATCAAAGGCGGCGCCAGGACTGCGCCCTCGGGGAGGGGTCCCCCTGGGCCTTCCGAAGCCTGGGCGCTGTGCGTCGGCCGCAGGTGGGGGTCCGCGGGGGCGGGCGGTGGCCGTGGGCCCGGGGTTCAGGGTGCGGGGCCCCTCCAAGGCGCAGGCTCCCCAGGGCTCAGCAACAGGCTTGGAGGGCTGAGGTCTGTGCCCGTCCCCGCGGGGGCATCTGGGGTGGGGTCTGTGCTGGCCGCTGAGCGCCAGTGAGCTGCCCGGCCTCAGAGCCTGCGGAAGCCACACCGCTGCCCCAGCGAGCTGTGCCATGTGCCCCGTCCTCCCTCCACACGTGCGCCCCCCCACGCGTGCGCCCCCCACGCGTGCGCCCCCCCACGCAGGCGTCCCCCCACGCATGCGTCCCTCCACGCATCGCCCGTCTACTCCTTGTGCCCCGTTGTCCAGGCCGGCGTGAGCGTGACAACAGGGTGAAGAACCCATTATCTACTTTCTGGAACCTGGGGCCATCCAGGGCCCCGGGGAAGCCACTGCCCCTCACGGGGAGAGGGACACACATCCAACTGCTCCTGGCCTGGGATGGCCTTGGGGGCGCCATCCCACTGCCCTCTCCTCAGATAGGCAGACCCAGCAGGGGGTTTGGGGCCCTCCCGCCATCAGTCAGGCCCCCAGCAGCCCTGGGGGTGCTGTTCTCACTGGAAAACATGAGTCTCCCCTCCCTCGGCTGCTGGCTCCCCACCCCAGGCCCCATCGCCCTGCCCCCGGGGGCATCAGCAGACACCTCTGCCTCGCAGCAGAGCCTGGCACAACCCCCACCGGCCTGGGTGGCCAGGCCGCTCTGGGCTGTCTGCTGGGCAGCTGCATGGAAAACCCACCCCATCCGTCACTGACGGGGTGCTGTGCCTGCAGGCCTGGGGTTCTGTCCACGGGGGCCTCGTGTGCAGACGCCGGCTCAGCCTTCCTGTGTGAGCGGGCCCTGCCTGGCGGGCCCTGTCCCGGGCCCCTGCCCCTGAGCTGTGGACGTGGTGCTGGTGCCGGGTGGTGCTGGGCCGGGCCAGGGCAGCGGGCGGGGATGCGAGCATCACCTCAGAGCATCAGAGACCACAAGGCGCCTTCCCCAAAGTCCTTGCAGCTCCCCCAAGGGATGCAGGGCTCCCCAACCTCCCCACCCTGCAGAGCGAGCTCTGGGGCGGCGTTTGGGGGAGTGGGCCGCCCCGTGCCAGGACCTGTGAATCCAGACTTGTGTCTGAGAGACAGACAGAGACAGGGAGAGAGGGAGGGGAGACCCACCGGCTTTGGGGGCCGGGGTGCAGGCTCACTGGGCGCCCCAGGGAGAAGGCAGGGTGGGTCCCAACCCAGAGTGTCAGACCTGGGGTGCAGAAATCACCCCCTCAGACCCGTGCTGTGTGGGTAGGCAGGGGTGGGGGAAGGGGCGAGGCAGCCCCCCTCCCCCCGTGGCCTCCACCAGGTGTGCCCTCACTGCTGCCCCCTGGGGTGCCATCTCTTCTAACTCGACCATGTAAAAACAGGAAACTGAGGCTCAGAGAGGTTTAGTGCCCTGCTGGGGTCACACAGGACGCGGCTGGGGGCGTCTCTGCACCGAGACACCTGCTCGGGGCGTCCCCTTGTGTCCTTGAGCCTGGCTCCTTGCCCTGGTCCCCACCGCGGGAGCCCGCGGGAGGCGTGGGGGCCGGGGCTCGTGGGACAGTTCTCCAAGGCCGACGGGCGCTGTGAGGCAGTGGACGGTGTCGGAGAACCTGGCCTGAGCCCTCAGGCGGAGGAGCAGGGAGGGCGGAGGGTGGGACAAGAAGCAGGTGCGACCCTGTCTTCCGGGGTGTCTGGGGGTGATGGCCGGGCTCCTGGCCTTCGCCCTCCCTGGGCGGGGCTCTCCGCGGCCACAGCGGACCCTGCTTTGTGCATTTTTTCTTTCTTTCTTTCTTTTTTTGCCTGCAGCTGGATTTTCCTGTAAAGAGTAATAAATTACAAATCTGGAAAAACATCCCTTGTCCCGACAAAGGACGTGGCTGTCCCCAGATGACTAACGGCTCTGAATTAGCATCGTTCGGTATTTATAACTTCCGTGGACAGAACTCGTGGACAGAACTCACGGACGACCCTGGGAAGTCCTGCGTCCGCGGCTATTTTTAGCGCCATTGTCCTCCCCAGGTTCTCCCAGGCTCCGGCCGGCCGCGGAGGGAGCTGAGGCTGCCTGGGTGTCCCCGGGGGACGGACGAGTGGGCCGGGCCCCGGGGTGGGGGGGCTTCCGCCCTCGCCATCGCCATCGGTCACCAACTCCGCCCGGCTCTGGTCTCTAGGGAATTCCTGAGCTGGGAGCTGGGTAGAGGGGGGGATGCCAGAAGCCCCCCGCCTCGTGGGGGGCAGGCAGGTGCGTGAGGGCTGCGGGCACCGAGCAGTAGCTGAGCCCCTGAGGCACTGAGTGGGGCGGAGGCTGAGTGTGGGGGGGCCCCGCGGTCCACATGGGGTGGGGCGCTGGGAGGGGCCGGGGGTCCTGAGGGTCTGTGAGCAGCCTCTCCGCTCCTGCCTCCGTTTGGGGTCCGCAGGGAGGCCCAGGGGGGCCCTTCTGCGCCCCTGAGCTGCTGGGACAAAGCTGCCCTGGGGGCCGTGCAGGGCTGTGGGCTGTGGGCCAGGGCCCGTGTTTCCTCTGGTGGCTGACATGCTGCGTGGTCCGTGTGACGTCGAGGACACAGGCGGGACAGAGGACAGGTGGCTGAGGCCGTCTCCAGCTGACACCTGCGGCCCTCACCGCCCGCACTCGGGCTGTTGGCAGGGGGCGACCATCCCCACGGTTCAGAGGCTGCTGGGACTCGGACCCGGACCGGACGTGGTCACGAGCCCCAAGTGCCTGGTTAATGCTGTGCTGTTCTGGGCCCCCGGGAGTCCGGGGGGCTCCTGCTGGCCGCCCCGGCTCCTCCCACCATCCCTCCCTCCCCTTTGGGAATTGCTGGGAGACTCCTGGGTCCCTGCTTGGGGCATCACAGTGTTCCCTTCAAAATCCTAGAGGAACACCCCACCCGCACTCCCTGCCGCCCGCGGCCGTCTGCGGCTGCCTGCCCACGCTGCGTCCTCAGCCCAGCACGAGCACCAGCGTCACCCTCAGGGCCCAGCGGGCATCTCAGGGTGGGGAGGGACGCAGGCCCAGCACAGGGCACCAGGAAAGCGAGGCCGTGGCTCTCAGAGCACAGGCGGTGGGCGGTCAGGAGTCCTTGCTCTGTCCTCCTCCATCCTCTCCGTCTCCCCGTCCCCTGCCCACCCCTCACGGCCTCGCCCCCGCTCCCCTCCATGTGCGTGGCCTACGTACTGGGGGTCCACCTGGACCCGCCGATTCCGGCCGCCAGGGCCCCTCGGAGGCCGAGAGCAACGGCCCGGCCCTCGGCCACGTCATGAGGCCCTGGGCATGTCAGAAGACGAGGCCACGCCAGGACAGGGCGTGGCAGTTGCGTGATCTCGCACAAGTTCAGTTGAATGGCTGGTCCCCTTCTACACGCGGGGGGCCGACTTGGCAGCCCTGAGTTCAGAGGTCAGACATGAAGCCCGCTGTCCACGTCAGGGTTTCCCCTCCCCAGAGCCATTTCCAAATCTCCGGGAACCGGAATCCAGCGGACCCAGCCTGGCCAGCGTCCACGGCTTCCGGGCCAGGCCTGCCGCGTGTGGCCCCTCCCTTCCCCAGGCCCACACGCCGCTGTCCAGGTGTGGGAACGTCCAGCCCCGCTGGCTCCTGACCCAGGACAGGCCCGGGGGCAGTGGCCACAGCGATGGAGGACTCGGAGGCCGGTCACGGCCCAGCCTGGCCTGGGCTCCCCGAGCCCCCTCCCTGCGAGCACAGGGCCAGCCTTGGGCGGACGGTGGGTGACAACGCCCAAGCCTTGGTCCAGGAGAACCCGAGCCTCACGATGCACTCTGCAGGGCCAGCTGGGTCCGGGGCGGGGCTGGAAGTTGGCCTGGCTGGCTCCTCCTGTCCCCTGCCCCTCCTGTCCCCTGCCCCTCCTGTCCCCTGCCCCTCCCAGGCCCTGGGACCATGGGCTTTGTGAGCCCCTCTTTGCACAAAGCCTACTCTGGGGACCCCAACTCGCCTCCTTTGTCCCTGTTCCCAGCTGTCCTCAGTGGGACAGAAGGCACTGCAGGGTGGCTGAGGACAGACAGACGCCACCTCCTCGCGGATGGATGGGCTCTGGGGGGTGTATAGCCTGCCCCCCACAAGTGAGCAGGGCCCCGTCCCTGCGTGGCGGCCTGTGTGGGGCCAGGGCCTGTCCTGGGGGAGGTGTTTCTAGCGGGCGACAGCTGGGGACCCTGAGGTGCTCAGCCCCATGGTCAGGGAGCGGACGAGCCCGGGGAAGGCCACCTTGGCGAGAGAGGCTGACGCGGAGGAGGGGTGGCGAACGGCATTTCGGGGTGACCTGGAAGCCCAGCACCCTCGGGAGCCTGCCCCTCAGGCTCACCAGACACGTTCCCGCGGCCCATAGCGGAGGCCGCGTGCTGGGCGCCTGCGCTGTGTGCGGGGGGGGGGGGGGGGGCCGGGGGGGGGGGGGGGGGGGGGGGGGGGGGGCCCGGGGGGG
>PVKZ01008261.1:0-17003 GCA_004027375.1 Macroglossus sobrinus | reverse complement strand
GTGGGGATAACGATGCCTGAATTAAGGGCTAGAGGACAGTGGTGACATGCGATGGGGGAGGGACGTGATTAGAGTGGGACTTTAGCGGAGACACCCTGACGCGGTGACATTTGGGCTCAGTGCTCACGGCTGAGTGGGCGGCAGGGAGGTGCCGAGGGTGGTGAGTAAGCTTCCAGCCGGCAATCAACGCCCCCGCCAGGGGCCTCTCCACACCCAGAAATAGGCGAGTGGCGCCCCCCAGGTGCTAAGACAGCACCCCCGGGGATCCTATGCAGAGCCACCGACAGCAAGGCCCCGCCCTCGTCCCCGGCACCGCCCCCAGGAAGTTAACCCCGTGGGAACTCTCTACAGACCGGGGTGAAGCAGCTGGGTGCGGGGTTCACCAGGCGCGAACGGCCGCCTGGCGGGCGGAGGGTCCCGGCCACGGGCGTGAGGTGGCCGTGCCCAGCTGCCACCGTGCGGCGCCCCAGTCTCTGCGAGGGGGGCCCTGTCTTGGTCGCCTCCGGCGGCCCCGACAGCACCACGGATGGCGGCTTGACCCACAGACTGTACCGTCTCCTGACCGGATGCCGGTGCCGCAGGGCGGGCCCCTGCCCGGGCCAGTCCCTGGCACCCTCGCCCTGCGCCCTCACGCGTCTCCCCCCGCGGGTGTCAGTGTCCTGACCTCGCAGGGACACCAGTCAGAGGGGATTGTCCACCCCAGCGACATTCGCCTTCGTGCCCTGAGTAAGGGCCCGGCTCTAAGACAGCCCCGATCTGAGGACCAGGGCTCAGGGCCTCAGCATACGGTTTGGGGGCGATGCAGCTCAGCCTGCAATGACCCCCCAACGGCTGAGGATGGGAACAGCCCGCTTCTCGGCCTCCACCTGCCCTCCTGCCTGCCGGCCTCGCTCTCCGGCGGCGGGCAGGGCCTGGGCCACTGTGAGTGCCCGGGGCACAGCTCACCCCAGCCCGCAGGGCGGTGCCGGGCTCACCCAGCTGCAGGGGGGTCCCCAGCTGCTCCGCCAGCCGCGCCCGGGGCCTCTTCCCACCACCCAGCCGAGGCCGGGAGCCTCACTGCTCCACCTGTGGGCCCGGGAAGAGGCAGGGGGTGTGCCCCCGAAACCGAACCCACCCCTCCCACTGCTGGCCGGCCACGCCCCTGCCACGCCCCCCTGCTCTGTGTCTGAGCTCCCGCGGTCCCCAGCTCCTGCCACATGGTCGCCGTAATGACTGTGAAAACCGTAAGAAAAACTTCTTTCCGCTCAGAAGCGTGTTCCGTCTGGAATGTTAGTACGTCGGTGTCACGTGAACCCAGTCGGAACAGAACCTTTGCTGCCTCCGTGGAAGGGGACAGGACGGCAGGAGCCCCTGGCCCTGGGAGGTTGGCCCCACACCCCTGTGGGCAGCAAGGCCCCCGGTTCCCACAGCGGCTCCCTTGTCCCTGCGCTCAGCACGGGCCGAAAGCCAGTGTCACACGGAGCCTCAGCAGGCCTCGTCGGGCTGAGTCAGAAACACTCGGAGTCTGAGGATCCCTGTGGGATGGGGGGCGCTGCCCCTTCTTGTCTGGGGGCGGGGGAGGTGGGTGCAGCTGGCAGGGTTCAGAGCGGGGTGAGGGGATGGGGGGGCTTGGGGGCAGAGCCAGCGGGAGGGGTGCCCGGCTGCCCCAGCCTCCAGGGATGCCATTCCCCCGGGGGGAGGGGCGTCTGCACCCACGACGACCCTCCAAGGAGCGTCCCCGGGAGGGGCCACGCTGTCCAGAGGAGCACGGGGTTAGGCGGGCGGCGGTTCTGCTGCAGGTTGGAGGTCCCCAGGAGCCCTGTCGGGCTGCGTCGATGGCCGCGGCAGCTCAGGGGCTCAGCGGAACGCCTGCCTGCACGGCCAGCTCGCTGAGGACGCGGTGAAGGACACGGACGAACAGTCTGGTGAAGAGACACACGGCGGGGCGCCGGAGGCGGGTGCAGGGCCCCTGTCCCCGTGGGGTGGGGGGCCTCGCCCTTCTGGAGTGGGTGTGCCCCCACCGTGCTACTGGGGCTTCCTCTGTGGGCCCCTGCGCCATACACACCTCCGTCCCCAGCCCCGCCCCCGCCCCTGTGGAGGGCGGGGCGGGGCTGAGAGTCCCAGCCTCTATGCCCAGCCCTGACCCAGGAGCCACCCAGAGTCACCTCATGAAGATGAAAGAGGCTCCTGGCACCCATGGGACTTAGGAGCTCCGTGCTGGGCGACGGGGGAGGGCGTGGAGAGGGGGAAGGGGAGGGGGGGCAGGGCGGGGGGTGGCGACAGAGACCAGTTCACGTGTCTGTCATCTCACATCTGCCCCAAACTCCCCTTCGCCATGACTGTCGCCTCACGGGCGAGGCCCTGGCCCAGCCCCTGGGGACACAGAGGGGCCTGTGGTGACTACCGTATGTCCCATCAGCCCTGTGGGGCCAGACAGTGCAGGGCCTGGTGACGGCTCTCCTGGGGGGGGGTCTCCAGGATGGGGAGCTTTCCTCTCATCAGGAAGAGGACAGGGACAGTAAGTGACAAGAAGACGCCTTCACTTGGGAAAGCTGGAGAACCAGCCAACTCACACTCCCCGCGGTGAAGGGCATTACGGGGTGTCATCAGCTAATGCAAGGCAGGGCAGGTGGACGCTGAGGCAGCGCCAGCGGCCTCTGCCCGGGAACACCGGCCAGCCAGCCCCGAGGGACCTCCAGGTGGCCACGGCAGCGGCTCACAGTGCTGGCCACCGGGACGCTGGTCGCACGCGGGAGGGCCAGGCCAGGCCTGCCAGGATGCACCAAGGCAGAGGTCACAGGAAGTGGCCAGTTACCTGCCCCTGCCGCCTGCCGCCTGCAAGGTCCCCGCCCTGCCCTCCCTGGGGCCCACCCTGGACCACCCACCTTGCCCCGTGCACTCAGAGAACGCGGCAGCACCGCCCCTGCGCTCTGCCCCGGGGCGCTCACCCCCACCCCCCAAACACGCCCTTCCCTCGGCAGCAGAGCCGTGGGGGGTGGGCGAGCCCAGCCGGCCAGCTGCAGGGCGGGGGACGGGGTGCTGGCCGCAGGGGCTTCTGGGGCGGGGGCGTGGTCCAAGCTCCCCCACCCCGCCCCGAGGCCCGGATGCAGACCTGAGCGTCACGGCCCTTGGCGGGGGACTGGGCGTGGCTCTGTCCCCGCTGTGGCCCGGCGCGCGGTGCACACGGTTGTCCCCGGAGCTGAACCCCGCGATCTGTGCGCGGGGGACGAGGACAGGCTGATGGCAAATGCGCTGATTTACATAAACGCCCGCAGCAGACTCCGCCCTGCGGGGGTTCGGGGGCGGTCCGCTGTCCCCAGGGGTTCGGACGCTGCGCCTGGGAAATGCCAGCGTGAGACGCAAGGAGACCTTTCGGGGTCCCCACGGTGGGCCACACGGCCCTGTCCCAAAACGGACCTCCAGCCACCGGCCCGGGCACCAGCATCCCCGCAGACCTGCCCTGGGCCGCGGCCAAGCCCTTCTGTGCCCCCAGCTCAGAACAAGCACCTGGCATTTGGTGGCTTTCTTCCTCTCAGAAAAAAAGATGCAAATAAAACCGACAGTTACCATTGTTTTCTGCACGTCACAGCAAAGATGAACTTAACTGACAGCGAACACAGGTGCGCTGGAGAGCCTGCGGCAGGTGGGACGCGGGGACCCTGACGGGCGTCCCCACGGCCCCTCACGGGGCTGCAGGATGGCGGGGCCTCTCCGGCTGGACCCCGCCGTGGGAAGGGGCCGGGGGTCCAGGCCGTTTAGGGCTTGGGACAGGGCCCGAGGCAGGTGGTTTGGAAGGCCCCCCTCAGCTCCCCCATCCCCCTGTCCTGGAAGGACGCATGAGCAAGGACACTGTCCCTCCCAGGGCCTGTGGCAGCCGCTGGCTGCTGACCGAGAGGGACAAGCAAACGGGGGCCACACACACGAGGCGGAAGAGAAAGCCACGCGAACCAGCCGGGGGCCCCACACCCGCGGTCAGAGACGACCGTCCCCAGCAGGGCTGGACGGTGCCGGAGCCAGAGGCCAGGTGTCCCCAGAGGGAGGCGGGAGCCCGGCCTGGCTGAAACCCCGCCAGACAGTCACCAGAGAGGAAGGAAGGGACAGAGATAATGGAGCAGCCAGCAGGAGTTCAGAGAGACGGAAGCGGGGGGTGGGGGCCGTCCCTGAGTGGTGGCCGATGGCCCCCCAGCAACGCCAAGTGAAAGCGAGACGGTGGCCGGTGGATGGGGAGACACAGTCCCTCCCAAGCAAGGACCTTAGGTATGTTTTTAGAAATAAACAAAAACAAATTAAATGGAAGAACAAATAATTAAAGACCAACCTGGGAACAGCACCCCCCTCCCGCCGAGAAAGGGTGTGTTTGGGCAGGTGCACGGTCCCCTGCGGCTTCCAAGCCAAGAAACCCAGACCACGGGGCTGGGGGACGAGTTAGGGTGACACAGTGCCACGAACACCCCGCTGGGCCCCAGTGCAGAGAGCAGGTCTGGGGAAGGACAGCCGAGCCCTGGCCGGTGACGAAAGCCAGCCCGGTGGGCACGCCCCACGTGAGTGCTGCCTGGGGGTTGGGGGTTCAGCGGCACCCAGCCCCTCCCAGCTGGGGACCCCGGCAGGGGGCCCACCCAGAGTCCCCTCTGGGCTTGTCTCCTCTGCAGACGGATGGGACTACAGTTCCTGCCTTGTCACGCTGCTGGGAGGTGACGCGAGTTGCTTCTGTGTGGACCGGTCACACGGCCACGGTCCCCACCGTGGGGCCGGTCACAATGTTACTAAAGCATTAAGTCATTGTTCTTGTGTGGACAAACCAATACAGACGCCAGCCGAGCAGCCAGCACACCCTCTCGTCACAGGGCGTGTGCTTCCCGGGGCTGGTGGCAGGCCGGCCGCCGAGCTCTGCGAGCAGAACGCCCAGCTCGGGGAGGGGTGCTGACTGGCGACCAGGGGATCCCAGGCGGGCGGGCTTCAGGCGTGGCGTGATCAAGTTTCCAGTCGCGTTTCTACAAACAGCCGTTCTGTGGTCCCCAACTCGCCACTCCCACCCTCCGTGTAGCTTCCTTCTCGAGGGCAGGTAGCTGCTGGTTCCAGTGTTCACACACGCAGAAGGGGTGAGGGGGCGGGGAGAGAGACGGACGGACGGACAGAGACGGAGAGAGCCGAGTGGACGCGTCCGGGAGGAGCCCGCCTGTGGAGACAGCACTATGCGTCTCCGCAGACCAGCAGCCGCCTCACTGGGAGGAGCGCGGGTCCCCAGTATGAGCTTCCTGGGGGGTGTGGACACCCAGCGACAGTGGGGTGCTTCCCACATGCTGAAGGAAGGCAGCTGGCCTGACACACACAGACTCCGGCAGGGCAGCCCCCCGGATGGGATGGCGGGGTGCCCCAGGCCCCGCGGAGGGGGGTGCCTGGCCTCGTCCAGCTCTTCCCCCTCAGCTCAGTCCTGTCCCAGGAGCGGGGTGCCCCCAGACCGCCCCCCAAGAGTCCAAGTTCAGTACGTCATTGAAACAGACCTGTGACTTCTGACGTGTGCCCCACAGAAGGACCACTCGGGGCCATACATCCCTGAGACGTCAGACCAGGGAGCCCTCACCTGCCGGGAGAGAAGTCGGGGCACAGAGAGTCAGCCCCGTTCCACGGCGGCCGCCCGGATCCCCGGTCCCTCAGCCTGTTCCGAGGGCAGGGCCCCACAGAGCCCGCCCCCAGGACCCCACCTCCCGCACACCCTCCCCTCGGGAACACGTGCTTTCAGGGGCGGGCCTGGGGGCAGGCCTGGGCCCTGGGGGGCATCCTCAAGCCCCCGGCCCCTCGGCCACCGGACAGGCCTGCTCTGGCCCGGGGCCCGCACGCCCGGGGCCAGATCCCACACGCCCAGGAACCGCGCCCTGGCGGCCGTGTGAACCCGGCAGGCAGAGCAGCAGAGGCCCACTGGACAAATTAAAGATATGACGAAGGGAGAAAGTGTCTGGAAATTTCCATCCGAGTGCTGGGGACCAGATATGGTCACCCCCCCCCAGGGCGGCAGCCCGGGCCACATGCTTCCTGCTGAGCCCCTTGGGGTGTCCCCATCAGCCGGGGTGTCCCCATCAGCCGGTTCCTCTTGAAAGTGAGGCGAGTGAGTCCACGGGCGGAGTTCAGAGAGCTCGTTGGCTGAGGCGCCCGTGTAGCAGGGCGGCCGGTGGGCAGAGCCCCGTGGCCCGAGGCGCCGAGCCCAGGCCTGGCTGTGGGGACATGGGTAGGACCCACGCAGGGCTCAGCAGGGGGGCTGGGGAACCTAGCCTGGGGTGCTGGCTCTGAGGTCCTGCCCCAGGGTGCTGCTCTGGGCGTGACAGGGTGACTGCGGGGGACTCACCTGGCCCCCCTGCCAGGATTATGGGGGGGAGGGGCTCCCCACTCCTGGGAGCTGCCCAGTGCTGGCCCTGGGCCAAATCCCCAGGGGGCAGCCTGTCCTCCCACCTCTGTCCCTGGGTGGTGGTGACGAGTCCAGTCCCCCACGGCTCCCCAAGAGTCCCCAGGAGGAAGGCGCCGTGGGACCACTGGCAGCGCCCCCCCCCACCCTCACCCCCTGCACCTGGGCACCTGCTGGTCTCTCGTTTACTGAGCGGACGAGCAAGCGACAGCACAGGGACAGCAAAGGTGCCCTTGTCCTGGGGCTTGTCCTTGGGGCCAACACCTGCTCCGTGGTTTCGCGTGCACCCCGCAGCGGGGTCTTGGTGCCCTGCGAGGGGACAGTCGTGCCCTCGTGGGGCTGCGAGGGGCCGGGCTGGGACAGGGACACACAGGTGAACGGGTGGGGGTGCCAGGGTCAGCGCCCAGAGAGGAGAGAGGGCACACCACAGACCTGCGTCTCCACGGGGTGGGGGGGTACCCCGAGGTCACGAGCGCTGCTTCCTTCCACACTCACACTCACACACACTCACACACGCGCACCGTGGGGGCGGGAAGACACGCTTCCCTCCTGAGTTCTCTGGCGGGACTAATAACCGCTTTGTGTCAGGCAGAGTGACAGGAATGTCGAGCCGCGTCAGGCCGGAGGTCACTGGGGGGGGGACAGCACCTCCAGTGCTCCCGTCCCCGCGGAAGGCTACACCGGCCAGCGCCGTGACTGTTAAAGCTGGGAGTGAATTTCCCCAGCCTTGGGGAGGGCAGATATTTCTCAGGGTACAGCAAGCAATGAAAGGGAAAATGGGTGACTACATCTCCTCAAAATAAAGGCCGCTGCTCCCCAAAAGACACGGTGAAGCCAACAGGACAAGCCACACGGAGGGGGAGGTGACTGCACTGCACGCGCCTCGTGCAGGGCTGCGTCCCGGACACACGGGCCACCTTTGCCACGCGTTAACACGCAGAGGAGATCCAAACAGACTTGTAACCAAGGGATACGTGCGAACGACGCGCTGGGGACCACGACGTCTGGGCCCCGCGGAGGGAGACAGCGCGCCGTCCCACGCGGCCAGGCGGAGCGGTAAAGGCCCCGCGCGCTGACGGGTGGCTGCGACGGGAATGCGCAGGGGACAACCAGTGTGAACACACACGCACCAGGAGACCCCGCGGCCAGGCCGGGCGCCCACTCGCTCACGCGCACACCTGTGCACAGGTGCGTGTGGAACCGCCGAGGCCGGCACTGGCCCCGATGTCCGCAGGAGCGAAGGGACGGTCGTCGGCGGAGACCCCGGGGGCTACAGGGAGGGGTGCCCAGCGAGTCCCAGGGACACCGCGGGGCCCTCAGCAGGTAGGGCTGTCCCGAGGGGGAGGCAGGGACGGCTGGGAAGGGGCTGGTGGCTCTGGGAGGAGGGGATGCCCCGTGTCAGGCTGTGGGGGTGAAGCCGCAAGCGAGCAGTGGGTGCACTTGTGGGTGTGAGTGACACCCCAATGACAGCGCTGCTCTCCCAGACGCTGGGCCGTAAGTGGGTGAAAGGCCGCGGGCAGCGCCCACCCCACCCGCCTCCCCCGTCTCCAGGGAACCCAGCCCCAGCCTGGGAGGCCTTTAGAAGGGCCCCCCTGCTCTGGCCCTGTCTGCCCCACGCCCCCTCCCTGGCTGTAGGCCCCAGATCGGGGACGCGGCCTGTCACTCCCCCCACCCCGGGCTGGCACGCTCAGATGTTCCGAGGTCCGTGCGTGACGCCGGCCCTCGCGTCCCCGCCCCACGGTCCTCACGCGTCCTGGGCCCCCGCACGGTCTGTCAGGGTCCTCGGAGGCCCCTCCTCTCCGCCTGGCCTACGCTGGGGACTCCTGGGCTGAACAGCCACCTGGTTTGGGGCTCCCCCAGGGGAAGGGTGCCTCCCACCCATACCCTCTGTGCCCCACGGGGCCACCTGGGACCTGGTTCACCGGCCCCCTCCGGGGGGGCAGCCCGCGGGCCTGGCCGTCCTGCCCCACCCACAACCCCTCCCCGTCCCCCCGCCGCGTGGAAGTGACATGGCAAGCGCGGGCTCTCTGTGCAAGGCCCTTGGCTATTTTATGTCACTCAGTCTGAGATGCGAACTTTGAGATTTATTCGCCAAGTTTCATAAAACGAAACGCCGCCCCTGCGCTCCGCGAGGGGCCGATGGGGCCGCACCGCCCTCTGCTGGGCCCAGGCCGGAGCGTCCCCAGCGGGGGCCCCGGGGTGGGCGGGGTCGGGGGGAGCGGCGGGGCGGGCTTCTGGGCCGCGCTCCCGTTCTGCGCAGGCGCGGTGCGCACCCCCATTCTCGCAGCCGGAGCTGCGGTCTCGGGGTCCCGGTTCCAGGTCCGCGGGGCCCGGAGCCTGGACGGCAGCAGCGCCCCTGACCGGCGACCGGTGACCCCGGCGCTGTCGCCCGCAGCGCCGTGTCCACTGTGTCCCCTCGTCAGGTGGCCCAGAGCCTGCACCGGGCCACGCCATTTTACTGTTTTGCGATTAAAAAAATCAAGTTGTATTTGCTTTCCAATGCATTTCTGCTTTCCTCGTTCCATTCTTTAATTTTGGGGGGGAAGGTGCATTTTGTGGTTCCTTTTCTGTCCTACTTTCTGAATGAACCGCTGTTTCTCTGATTTGAAGAATAAAACCACATCATTTTCAGCATCCGTTTCGCGAGGACTTACGCGCCGAGGCCCCGCGGCCACGCCCCCGGCCCGCCCCCTGCGCCCCGCCCCCCTGCCCCCTGCGCCCCGCCCCCCGCCCCGCCCCGTCTGTGACGCGCGGGTCCGCGCCGGGCTGTGATTGGAACCCCGTGTTTTGACTTCCTCTTTGACCCGTGACTCACTTGGAAAGACGATGGGACATGTCCCACTTGTCAGTGTGACTGTGTCTGCTTCTGTCTGCCCCGTCGCTGTGTTGTTTGCTGGAGTTAAGACCTGGGGATGGGGCCTGAGGTTTTGTTTTCTGGGCGCAGGCCGTGGCCAGGGGGGCAGAGGCGTCCGGCCCCCCTTTACACACATCTGCGGGTGTCACCACGCCCCGTGCCCGCCCTGGAGCCTTTCGCTTTTCCCTGTGAATCCGCTTTCTGTGGTATGGACAGTCCGTGGAGCACGGGCCAGGCCGAGCTGTGCCACCCCCACAGGCCCACACCATCCGGTCCCGTTGTCCCCGTGTCCCTCATCGGTCCTGCTTTTCTGCACAGAGGCAGTCGCCACCCTGTGCTCTTGACCTTGGTCCCAGCCGGTGCCCACCCAGGTCACTGCACGAGGCAGGCTACGCTGGGCGCTGGTGGCCTTGGGGAGGCGGGCACAACATGTGGGCGTGCACCGGAGCCCAAAATGACCAGCCAGACCCGCAACAGCCCCGCACAGCGCCCCAGCCCACCCTGGGGAGGCTGGTCCGGTGCTGGGAGATACAGGGCCCTCCAGGAAGGCCACCGCCTGCAGGCCCAAACTGCATGCATGCCCTCAGCGGTCCCACCTGTAGGACACAGGCGCTGGGGACAGGCCACCGGGAGCCGGCGGCTGCGCTGGAGGGCTGAGCTGCGTGCCTTCCCTGCGGTTCCGGGAGCACTCAGCAGCCCTCCTCCCCTCGAACGGAGGGCCGCCGGCGTCCTGGCTGCAGCTCGGGCGGGCGGCCTTGCGGGACGCCGCTGTGGGCAAGGGGACACGGGCGAGGGGACACGGGCTCTCTTGGTGTCACATCTTACAATTGCACATGGATCCATAATTATCTCAAAGCAAGAAGTGACCTGAAGGCGCGGGAGGCTGACGGCTGACACGAGCGAGGGGGGCAGCCGCCACCGGGAAGCAGAGGCCTGGGCCGGGCTGGCGGGCGGTTCGCTCTGCGCGGGGGCGCTGTGCCCGGGAGACCAGACCGGCGCTTACATGCTCCAGACCGTTACTGGCCGGTCTCCACCCCTCCTGCACGTCACGCCCAGCCACCGTCACTGCAAGGCCGTGTCACAGACGGTCCAAGCTCAGAGAGAAGCACCCTGACGGCCCAGGGTGGCAGGTGGCCGGGGGTCCGGCCAGCCCAGGTGGGCTCCAGGCTGCAGGGGGTCCCACCCCTTCTCAAGGCTCTGGTTCTCCTTGGAGCGGCAGCCACCAGAGTGGCAGGCGGGAGTGGACAGGGCGAGTCCCACGCCGGGGCACGAGTCACACCTCCACCCCCCTCATCTGCTCGCATCCCCCGGCGGAAGCTGCTGGGCTGGGTGGGTCGTGACTACTCCCCAAGGTCACGGGGGTGGGCTGCAGTCCTTGACCTAGTGTGGGGGGGTGTGGAGCTGGGTGCTCAGTCGACTGCACCTTCCCAGCGGACCCAGTTCCAACTGTCCTGGGTGCCCGCCTGGGCTCACGTGTCTCCCCGGCTTGCTCCTGCGCTGGCCAGGGGCCCTGGACCCTGGGGACGAAGCTAGGAGCTCTCGCGTGCACGTGCCACCCCAGTGGGAGAACAAGGCACCCAGGGGGCGCCTGCTCCCTCCGTTTAAGCATTTCGTGGGGTATCACGGCTCCTCGCCATGGGTGTCCCCCTGGGGCGCGTGGGTGTCCCCCGGGTGTGTAGCCTCGGCAGGACCTGATCTGGAGGCTTCTCCCAGAGGAAGCTGGAACCCTTCACACCCGCAGTGAGGTTTTCCAGGCCCCAGGGGCCAGGGAGCGCTCCCGGCCGGGCCCAGGGACCTCTCCACCCCGGGGACCAGCGCCCGTGGGGTGGGAGCCCACAGCCCCCGCCCCTTTTCCTGGAGGCCGCTGTTCTTGAGCCCATCCCTGTGGCAGGCCAGTCCTTGGGCACCTTGGGGGGATCTTTTCCAGGGAGGTGCTCTCGGGGCGCCTGAGTCTGTGCGTGCAGCGGGTGCTGGCGTTCCGTCTCAGCCCTGTTTCCGCAGCCGACACACGGTGCTAGCGGCTGAGGCTGTGGCAAAGGCACCGTCCTTTCCACCCGCTTTCCAGGCCACAGGCCACTGGCTCCCCAAAGGGCCTGGCCACTGCTGCTGCGGTCGAGGTGTGGCAGGTCAGCTCATGGCCTGGGTCCCTGGCGAGCTGAGCGAAGCCCCCTAGTCCTGGCCCTTCCCCCTCCCTGGCTCTCCCTCCCTCTTCTCTCCACCTACACCCCCCTCCCTCAGCTTCTAGGTCTTCCAGCAGAAGTCAGAGGTCAGCCTGACTCCTCCTGCCCAGCACCCCTCGGGCATTTTGTAAATGACAGGCTGGTCCTGAGCTCTGAGAGATAATCTCAGCAGCTCTCTATCTCCAAGTGCAGCTGGAGGCCAGCCCCGAGCCCACGCCCTGGGGAGGGAGCCGGAGGGAGCCGGGTCTCTGAATTAGAGGCCGGCAGGGAGGGGACCGTGGAGGGGCCCCCAGGGCCCTGTGCCCTGTCCAGCTGGCCTTGCCTCGGGGGCCTTCTGCAAGGCTGGGGCAGCCAGCCACCAGGTGCGGGCCCCTGGGGCCGGGTTGCTGGGGCTCTGACAGGCGCCCCACGGTCCCAGCAGGGCCCTCTGGGGACAGGGCCACCGGGCCCTTGTTTCCGGACGCAGCCCGGCTGCCGGTAGGCCCGGCTCTGGGCCATGGGCTGCGGGGTGCTGGGTGCCCCCAGGCCAAGACCCTTCATGCCTGTGTTTGGGGTGGCGAGCAGGCACAGAGGACGCTTCTGAAGTTGAGGCCGGGCTCCCTGTTCTGCCCTTCTCGGCAGAAGAAAGTGGAGGGCAGTGAGGGTATTCCAGGGTGCCCCACAACTCAAGCCTGAGCGTCCCAGCCTGGGCACCACCAATCTCCCTGGTCAGCCTGGAGGGTGGAGCTTTGTTGGGTGACCCTGCCACCGGTGCCCCTCACATGATGGGCCTCCCTGTACCAGGGCAGGCCCAGGAGAGGGGCAGGCTGGCCAGGAGGGAGGGGCCTTGGCAGGGAGACAGCGCGTTCCTAGGGGGGGGTTGGGTCCCACCAGGTCCCCCCATAGGCCTCCCTTTCTGCTCTGGCCAGCCAGTCTCCCCCTCATTCTTTTGTCTTCCCGCTCCTCCCCACCTGCTTTTTGTCCCTCCCAGGGGGTGAGGCCTGGGTCCTGCCCCCCCGCAGTGCCCAGGGTACAGTGACCACGGCGGCCCCTCCAGAGGCTCCCACCCTGCCTTGAGGCCGCCCACCAGCCTGGGGCCTGCTCCTCGCAGCTCTCCTTGCTGGGAGCGGGGTGGGCAGCCCCGGCCCCGCGCTCGCTCCGCACCCCGTCCCTTCTCCTCGCCGTCCTCCGCTTCCAGCTCAGCAGGGCCGCTGGGTGTTGACCCCGCGCAGGCGGGAGGCGGAACGGGTTAACGGGTCAACGCCGAGGCTCCGGCGGGGCCGCCCCTGGGCGCAGGCGGGGTGGGGCGGCCTGGCTGCCCTGTGGCCGCCAGGAGGGGGCGTCTGTGCCCGGTCCGAGTGCCAGATCAAATGTGGGTCAGGGTGAACCGCACAGGCCGCTGCCGCGTGGGGGGCGGGGAGGGAGGGCTCCGTCAAACCCCGGCGGCCTTGTCCTGCTGGGAGCCAGTGTCCCTGGGTGGCGCCCGCGGGCAAGCCAGGAGCGGTGCGCTTTATTTAAGCATGTGCGTCTGAAAGAAAGAAGCAGCACATGAACTCCTCGCTCAGGCCAGCAGGCGGGGCGGGCGGGGGCGGTGCAAGGGGCGGTCACAGCTGGGGTGGGGGCGGGGACTGCCTGTCTGCAGATCGGTCCCCTGACGGCTCCGGGACGTCCGTGAGCGGTGACCAGGGCGCCGCGTGGGTAGGCGCGAGCGGGCTCGGGAGGGTCCCCGGGAGGGCGGTCCGGGGGGGGGGCTGCCGCTGGCCCCCCATGCGGCGCACGGGCCTGCGCCACGGGGGGACCGCGTGACCCGGGGCAGTGAGAGCGGACCGGATGGGGACGGCGCCTGGAGACGAGAGCCGCGCGAGTGCGCGCGCAGCGCCCGCACCGTGAGCGCGCGGCGGGGCCTGTGCATCGCGGGGCGTGGCCAGCAGCGGCGTTCCCTACAGCCCCCGCGGCGCCGGCGGGACATTTTGGGCGTAGTGGCCGGTGCCCCCAGGGGTGCACCTGGCGGAGCCGGGTCCCCGTTTCCATCGCCCACCCAGGTAACCACCGACCTGCGCGGCCAGGGGCTGCGGGTGTGCAGGGGGGCCCGGAATGAATGAGGGGAGCGCGGGTCTGGGGGCCCCGGGGGGGCGGGGGCGAACGCACAGGGCTGCGGGAGGGCGCCCTGCGCGCAGGGTGACACAGACCGGCTTCCACTAGCGACCGCGTGGGCCCCACGTGCAGCCCCGCACCCCACCCCGCGCCGCCCCCGCCCACGTGGGGGTTGCGTCCCGCCGGTGGCGCGGGCCCCGCTGCTCGCCTCCCGCGCGTCATCGTCGCCGGAGGGACGCAGAGGCGGGCGGGTGAGCAGGATTCGTTGCAGAGTGACAGCCGCGCTGAGCCGAAGGTGGCTCAGGCCCCGAGGCGGGCTTTGGAGGGGGCGGGAATGTTTCCGGAGGGCGCGTTGGCGGCGAAGGGCGGAGCGCGGGTCTGGCTCCCGCGCTGCGGGGGGCGGGGAGGGCGTGGCGCGGGCATGGGGCGCTCCTGCACCTGACACCCCAGCCTTTGTGCTGTATGGGCTAGGGGCGGCCGCTCGGTGGTCTGCCGCTGCTCCCTGCTGAGTGAGGGCGGCGGGGTCTGTGGGGTGGCGGACGCGGGACTGGAGCGCGTCCCGCGGGCCGTAGCGTGGCCCCGAGGGAAGCGGCGTGGCCCGTGAACGCGGGAGAGCGGCCCTGGAGGAGGGAAGAATTGCCGTGCAGCGCGCAGGGCCCGAGGCGAAATGAGAAAAACGAAGATTAGAGGCCCGGGAAGGACAAGGGCCAGGCGATGGCCCCGCCGGCTTGACGCCAGGTGTCCCCGGAATGTGCCGGTGGGCGCTCTGATCTTACTCCTCTGTCCTTCCGCTCTTTAGCTGCTTCTCTTACGAGTCCTGACGGGTTAACACGACAACAACATTCCTCTTCCAAAGAGAGAGAGAGAGAGAGAGAGCGAGAGAGGCAGGGACCTTCTCTTTCACCCGTCACTAAGTCACAAACGCTAGCGCTTGTCTGTTTTGGAAGGTGGCGGCCGCCGGGCGGTCCGCTTGACCCTGGAACTGGACTGTACTTCTTGCGATCTCATCCGGGCTTTCTTGGAGATCACTGGGCAATGCTTCGAAATAGGGGAGAGGGGTGGCAAGGCCCCCTGTGCCTGTGCCTAGTCCGGTGGTGACACCCCCCTCTGTGTAACCGGCAGTGGGGTGACCTGAGCGGCCCTTCCATGTCTATACAGTGTGTGCTGGGGACTGGTGAGGGCTGGTCACTGGGGGCTGGTCACTGGTCACGGGGCTGTATCTATATTTGGAGAGAGACGGACGGGAGTGCCAGTCCGGGGGGCGGGGAGGGCAGAGGGAAGTGCTGGTCCCGCCTGGGGAGCAGACCCCTCCACGGGGCAGGTCTGCACGCAGGAACGAGCAGAGGACAAGCGGGTGAGAGATTGCGTTGTCCCCGGGCGTCCTGAGGCCCGGCGCTCCGGGCCCAACGAGGTGCAGCTAGAGCAGCTCCAATCTAGGGGGACCGATGGGAGGGGGAGCTGCAGAGACAGTCGTGAGCCAAGGAGGAGAAGGGGGTACGGAACAGCTGGGCGAGGTCACGGGTCGCAGTCCCCAGCGGTCCGACCCCGTCACTGTCCTGTCCCCGTGGGGTGGCCTGGGAGGCGGGCGGGCTGTGGGAGAGGCCGTGAGCGTCCGGAGGGCCCCGGCATCTGGCCGTTGTGTCCCGTGTCCGTCGGGCAGTGGCGGTGTCACCCTCCGAAGGCGTGCACCGCGGGGTCACGGTCCCCAGATGCGCTGCTCCCCAGGGAGACCCTCGGAGGAGACCGCGAGGCAGTAATGTCTCCAGGGACAGTGTCACAGTTACCGCGGGGCGGGTTTGAGGCGCGTCCCAGCGGCTTGAACCCAGTGGGTAAGGCGCTGTGGGTGTCTCACGGGTGCCTGGGGCGGGGTCAGCGGTCCTGTCCGCATCTTCAGCCCCGGGCCTGTGTCACCTGCTCCGAGCCTGGGGGGAGAGCGCGGTGGCAGGACCTGAGGGACGGCGGGAGGCGGCAGGCGGTCCCCCCGCTACCCTTCCTGTGCCGGGCGGTCCCCCCCCCCCGCGTGCCGGGCAGTCCCCTCCTGTCCCATGACGTGGGTGATGCTCTGGCCAGGGCACTTAGTTCCTCCTTTTGAGAGGCAGTCCCTGCAGGAAGGGACGGGACCCCAGGACCCCTGGGGGCGAGACGGCCGCGTAGCCCGTCACCCGCTTCCCAGGGGAGAAAGAACCGCAGTGGTTACACCCCAGGCGAGACGCTGGGCAGTGGGGTCCGCCCCGTCCGGGAGAACAGGGCGCCCTGCGGCCGAGGGTCTCCCCGCGGGAGCGTGCAGCCTCCTTGTCGGGGACGGGTGGGTAGAGGGTGCTGGGATCGAGGGGCGCGCGCGCGGCCGGGGTGACGCTCGAGTCAGTCCAGATCATGGGGAAAGTTCACATTCTAGAGGGAGGGCGATTTGGGGTACCCTTGTGCGGTGCGAGGCCGGAGATTTCTGTGAAGGACGCACCGTCACGGGGTGCCTGCGTGTGAGTGTCCCGTGTCAGGAGCTGGACGCTCGGCCGCTGCTGGGTGCTGGGGCCGGCTGGCCCACCCCCGGCCTGGTCTCCAGTCGTTTTGATAGACAGGTGACTGCCGGGCGTCGGCACCTGGCCGGGACCCCCGAGCCCACCTGTCCTTCCCTTTTCTGCGGCGGGAGAGGGCTGCGCGGGGGCAGGGGCCTGCCCTAAACCCCCGAAGCAGGGGCTAGTGGCGCTGGTGGGAGCCAGCGGTTCAAAGGAGCTCCGGAGGCCGGGGGGAGGGGCTGGACCCCTGCAGCGAGGGACCCGGATGTGGAAACCCCGCCACACCGAGGGGAGGGCAGCGCTTGTTCGCGCGCGCGGGGTGCGGGGCGCTGTCGCAAGTGATGGTGGGATGGTGCGGGCGGTGGAGGGACCAAGGTCAGCGACTCGGGAAGGAAGGCGGGCCCCCTGCGGGGAGACACGGTACCCGTTTGCAGCCAAATGATTCAGGAGACGGGCCGCGTGGCCGCAGGGGAGGGGTCGCCCACACGCTGCCGACGGGTGCGCGGTGGACGTCTCCTTCTGCTGGGGCTGAGGCGAAGGCTCGTCCGAAGACGCGGGGACTGTCCCGGGAGCCCTGGAGGAGGACGGTCCAGGCGGGTCGTCGGGACTGAGCGGGGGCAGGATCTGCCCAGTAGAAGCAGAGACCTGGGGAGTCTGCGGGGGGCGGGGGGAAGCACCCTTTAGGTCAACCACAGCGAAGCGGGCGGTGTCCAGGGGAATGGGGGGGTGTCGGGGCGGTGGGAGGACCTCCCGGCCTGTGGTCCCTCCGGCGTCTTGGCAGGCGGGATCGGGGTGTCGAATGGGGAGCGCGTGGGGCGCGGGGGGTTTGGGGTCGAAGGCGTTGTGTCGTGGGCTGGAGGCCCCGTCTGCTGTCCAGGGATGAGGGGTGTTGGGGTGGACGGGGCGCGCTGAAGGGTCTTTAGTTTTACGTGACAGGAGTGGGTTTGCACTATGGAGGGGGCGGAGGGACCCCAGGCCTGGCTGTGACCAGAGAAGTGGGGGGGGGG
>PVKZ01008260.1:0-16910 GCA_004027375.1 Macroglossus sobrinus | reverse complement strand
CCCCCACCAAGTTGCACCGAAGTGTCCTCCTCTTATGTTGATTCATAGAATACCTTTCCCGGTGTCAACGCTGTGAATAGATTTATGAATGGTGGACGCTGACCGCACGTCTGCATTTTATCCTGTGATTATGTCGAATGTCCGTGGCTTTTGAAAATTGCCACTTCAGAATCAAAAACACATTAGCTTTTAAAAACCCGATTTAAAAACAACGCTTTTAGCTGGTTTATTTACATAATCGCATTACGGAGAAAATAGAAAAGAGAGCTTGTCGCTATTTTCATAGAATTGGTGATTATATTTAGATATCGCTGTGTAGTATAAAGCATACATCATCTTTAATTTTTTTTATTGATTATAGACCTGTGAGATTTGAAGCGTAAGTAATTATGTCTGCTTTACCAGACAAACATAATGAAATTTAAGAAATTTCTGTCTAACGCGTAGGCCATAAAGCTTGAGTGAGAATCTTCAAAGAGCTTTGTGCCGCTTTGACAAAAATTTCCAGGCTTTGAGTCAGCAGCCTCCCTAGGTTCTCCCAGTCTTAAAGTGAATCAAAAGCTCGTGCATATATAATGCAGATAAGTGATTAAAAATCCACGATTTATTTTCTGAAGATGCATTATAGGAAGAGTCGAACGTTTAAATAAACATTTGGTTTTATGTTCAATATTTAGGCAATAACTATTTTTAACTCGACTCAAGTACATCTTATGTGGAGTAAAAAAAACGGTTCTGCCTTGCAGTAGGGCACGGAAAATCGAGCAACTCTTGGACATGACATGTGTGAGCGTGTCACAACCTTCCGATCTGCGTTTTTTCAGTGATACTGAGAAGTCACACAGATGGCCCGCCCACCTGTCTGGTTGGAGCATCGATGCACACGTGCGTTCTCGCTGGCGGTGTCGCCGCTCCCGCCAGACTCTGCGTTCCTAACACCCTCCCCCACTCAGGTGCAGCTGGGCGGACACCTGCGCGGCGCAGACACGCAGTGCGCAGACGCGGTTAGAGACCCGCGCAGGTGCTAAGTCACTGTTTCCCACTGTCCTGCGTTCACCGTCACTGCGCTAGGACCGCGGCCCGCACCGCAGGCCAACAGCGGCCGTCAAGGTCCAGATGTGCTCGGTGGTCACCGTGGGCCCCGGGTTCGTGGGCGCTGCGCACACCACGGTCCCCTCCGTGTCCCCGGCCACACGAGGACAGCCAACCACCGACGAGCGCGCGGACGCGGACCCGCCGGGTGCCCCCAAGAGTCCCCTTTGTGCCCTCAGCCTCCAAGCGACGTCTCGTGGGCAACAGAGCGCGATAACGCGCACCGCCCTCGCCGGTCCCGGCCTCGGTCACAATGGAACGCGTTTTCCCTGCTAAACAATCCGGTTTATCTCCTGGATTAGACCCATGGCATCTCCACATCCCGCGTAGTCTCTGAGCGGACAGCTAGGTGCAGAGACACGGACTCGGATGACAGTCTGTTTGCAAAGGCCACCAGTGGCGCCCATGCGCGCGCGCGCGTGTCAGTGTGCACGCGCACCTCCGTGCACGCATCCATGTGAAATACCTACGCTCACCAGGGAGGTGGGCACTTCTACTCTGAGGTGCAGTGGTTCCCGCGAGACAGTTCACAGATGAAGAGCAGAGGGGTTTACGGTGGCTTTCCTGTTGTCGTTCGTAGGGAAGCCCCAAAAGGCAGAAAATATATATGATAAATATATAAATACATCTAAATCGTGTGCGATGTACATCAAATATGTTTTTATAAAGTGTAAGTGTGAATTACATGTGTAAAATAAATGCAAACTATTAAGGCAGAAAAACATGAGTGCAAGGGCACGATCAGAAAATAGAGCTGGCATCAAAAGGCTATTAACTTGCTTACAAAGATCGTAAATGAAAGCAGATATGAGTGTCCTTGCCAGGGTAGCTGTCCGATCGAGCTGTAAGCGTAATGCACTCACGCCCGGTCCAGAGCCGCCAAGAAGCGGTTCTAACGCCTACACCTGCATCCAGGAAGCGGTTCTTCCGCATACACCTGCATCCCACACTCACCTCTGCTCACCGTCCTTCCCTTGTCCAGCCGCCCTGGGGAAATCTGAATTCCCTTCCTGCAAGCCCTCCCGACAACGGGCCTGGTGATTCCCAAACCAGCAGAGGGTCAAAATATTCTCAAATAAAAGAAATAGCTGTGTTGCTTTATAAAGTAGCTTCTTAAGCTACGCTCCCGTGCAGCGTCTCAGACAAATTCCCTACGTTTCCTGCCTATAAATAGAGAGGGGGCTCTCTTTGCCCTCACCTGCACCTGCTCTTCTCCCCATGGCGATGCCTCGGCTTTTTTGGACTCGCCTCAAAAGCCGACTTCTCTGGGAAGCGTTCCTTGGCTGCTCTGAGCAGAGTCAGGGGTTTCTGTTTTCTGTTGATGTTGCTTTTATTTATTTCTGTGCTACCGGATCCCCATCATTCTGTGGCCTGAGCCTCCAACCTGGACTTTTCACTGTGAGGGCAGGGGTTTTGCGACCTTGGGCTCACGGCACTTAGCAAAGAAGCTGACAGACGGTGATTACTTAATACATTTATTTTAAAAGGCCCTTGCTGGCAAGAAGGAAGCGATGTGAGCTGTAGCGTTTTCATTCTGTGCTTGCGTAAGCGCCAGCGACACTGGACAGGTAGGAAAAGTCAATCATTTGCAAACGGCTTTTTTTTTCTTTTTCTTTTTTTTGCTGTCTTTGGGGTACTCATTCTGAGGCATAGGTTTACAACACACGGCATTTGTTTTCACAGAACCGATGCTATCTGACACCCTTCCACCCCCATTTCCCAAGTGGTATGTGAATTCTGGATAGAGAGGTGATTCCAGATGATGTTAAAAACAAAACAAAACAAAACAAAACAAAAACCAAAAAGCTCTCTTTTTAGGAGAAAAAATAATGCTAGGTAGTACCCCGTGGAGCCTCATGAGAAAACCCTTCCAGCGTGACGGCCGGCTACGTTCTCATGAGCGGTGACAAAGAGTCACAGAAGCATTGCGTTGGCAGACAGCTGGTGGTTACTGGCATTTTGGGGGAGACCACGCATGCGCACTGTGTCTGTCCGCACAAAAGCCGAATCCTGGAGCCTCCTTACTTTGTCCGTGGTGCAAGCGACTGCCCAAAAGATAGTAAAAAAAAAATAAAATAAAAATAAAGGTAGTTTGTCCCCGAGGTCGTCGACAGAGTTATCAGGGAAGACAGACCCCACGACTTCCTGTGCCTTTCTCTGAAAAAAAAAATAAAAAGATCCCTTGTGATTTCGGTTGCGGAGGGGATGCGCCTGCCAGCTGTCTCCGTGTCATGGCAACGGGACAGCGTCCTAGAGGTGCGCTCGCCTGGGTGAGGTCAAGTGTACAAAACGCCCCCGGGTGTTCTCGGCCAAGGCGTTCGTTCGTTCAGTACAGAAAGTCTGTTTCGGATCGGCGGAGGGAGGCTCTCTGTTGTGACTTGACGGGTGACAGTGTCAGTCCGTGAGTTTGCATTTATTCTCCTTAAGGCGTCGCCTTCATTAAATTGGTCCTCTGCTCGAAACTTCGAAATGACGTCTGTTTTGTGGGAGATGAAGGTGAAGCTTTTATTCCCATCTTCTAACGCTCGGTCGGCCTAAATCCATCCCTTCTTCACACCTACCTCTCTGCCGCTCTGTGTGTGTGAGCTGGCGCTGCGACTCGCCTGGCGTGCAGGGGACAGTCCTGCCCGGAGCCGTCGCTCACGCCGTGTTGCCTTCCGGAAAGATTCTTGATCACCCAGGGCTTCTGATTTTTCTGTCATGCTTCTCGTGGGCACGCTGCTTTGGCGATAACCATGTCACAATTTCTAGAAGCAGTTGTCTCCTTCACTGCGTGACATCTATTTCAGTGGCATTTTAAAGAGATGAGAGAGTGACAGTTGTTTTTTTTTTTTTTACCCCCCACTCACTTACAAGATATTTTCTACGAAGTCAGTATCGATAATATTCAGGGTTTCTCTAAGAACCTTTTTTTCCTTCCCCTTTCTTGCTTTCTCCCGAATTCATCCTTCTGTCCTGTGGGAGTTCAGAACCAGAGAAACAATACCTAACGTGAGAAATCCTAAATTCATTCATTCTATTTTAATTCAATATTAACAAAAGCCGGTGATACCGACGTTTTAATAACTTTAACATCAGTCCCTCGAATACATTTCCGGCCCGTTGCCAGGATGCCAGTTGTAGCTTCACCGCCCGCCAGCTCCACGGAGCACGGGAATTGCTTGCTCAGGGATGCTAGAATGGGACCCTGTCAAGGGACCCTGTCACGGGACCTTGTCACCTGCTCCTTTGGCAGCTGGCAAATGCCGAGCCTCATCACTGGAGGGCAGTAGGGCGGCCCTGGGGGAGAGTGCCTTCTGGTGCCACCTCTGTGGGGACAGGCTGAGTGCCACCCTCCTGCAGGGGGAGAGGTCAGCGGACCCTGCTGAGGACCTTGGCCTGCTGCTTTTGTCGTCTTTGGCCTAGCAGGGGACGTCACTCTGCCATCAGCCAACACGCGTGAGGACCCAGAGAACGAGATGCTAAAACATAATCTCGTTTTTGAAAGGAAACCCTGAATATTCCTCTTTTAAATTCCCTGGGATTTTTAAGTAAAAATGCTGTCATCTTTTATGTTGTCAGCTCTTGTCTGTTAACATGAATATGCTTTAAAGATTTTTTTTCCCCCATTTTCTGGACTCTGTGTAAGTCAGCCCTCATCGCTAGCTTGTTTGACTGTTTTGTATTTAAATGCAGTTTTTTTCTCTTTCTGGAATATTTCTTCTCTCTGCTTTATTTCAGAAAAAAAAACTGATGAATTCTTTTCAAGTTTACCAATCTTTATTTTCCAAGGTTTAATTGACGTTAAATCCCACATGTCTGTATGAATGTGTGTTTGTGTGTACACATGTTTTTTACAGAATCACTTTTTTAATTCTAGAATTTCAACTCATTTCCCTCTTAGTTTCCATTTCTCTTCTTAAAATACTCTATCAGCTCTGCCTTTTCCTATAATTTAAAAAACGTATTTGTAATGAATTGGTAACAATTTGTAATAAAGTTATTTCCCGCTAATTCTCGTGATTGGGTTATCTGCGCTTATGCTGAAAACACTGTCTTTTCTCTTGATGATAAGTCATGTTTTCCTGTTTTTTTTTTTGTGTGGATATCTGTCACAAATTTACTTATATTCACAACACTGTGTAAATAACAATATATATCGAAGCAGAACATGGCACAGTTTCAGCTCTTGCATCTTCGTGGTGGTTTGGGCGGGCAAGTAAACCCTGAGACGCTTTCCAAGTCGAGCCACGTGAGATCTGAACCGTGGACGTCACTGGCACCTCTGCCCCTTTTTGGGAAATATGTCTGTGTGGGAGACCTTTTTTGGGAGGGATGTGAAAAAAGTCTAGGCTTGGAGAAGATTCAACTTACAATTGAAATAATAAAATGAGGCTCTTTGTTAAGAAACAAAACAAATTCATCTTCTCTCCTGAGGCGTGTTCAGGGGACAGGCCTGGTGGGAGAGAGACGTCCCCACCACACACAGTGGGGTGGCAAACCCCACACGTATAGGGCGAGCCGGGGGGCTGGAGATGCTTGTGAGTTGTCGTGTTGAGTCCGAAGGCTGGAATCGTGGGCGGAATTCCCGCTACAACCCAGAGGCGGAATTTCTTGTTCGGGAACCCTGGGTTTTGCTCTTGAGGCCCTCGACTGATTAGACGAGGCCCACCCACGTTATGGAGGCTCATCTGCTTTGTTTAAAACCCATGGCTTGTAAATATCGATCACGTCTAATACTTACGGCAAACTATCGTCGGGTGTTGGACCAAGCAGCTGGTCAGCACAGTCTCGCCAAGTTGCCACACAGCACCAAGCTGTGCACCTGGAGAGTCAAGGAACATTTTACAGAGCAGGTGGCATTGAGGGGTTCTTGAAAGGACGATGGTAACGGGGAGTAGAACATGGGTGGACATTTACCCAATAGAAACGGCAAGAACAACACTCGGCACCCGCAGGCGGCACAGGTGGTGCTCAGGGGACCGCCGGTGTGACAGGTGTGGCAGTTGTGGCAGGTGTGGCAGGTGTGAGCCACGTCCTGGCAGCAGGGCACGTGCTTGCTATTCAGTGATAAGACATCACATTTGCTCTATGGTAAGAAAGGGAAATTATTAATTGTACTTAAATTTTTGTGTATTTTCTCACTATAGTCTATTTTGAAATAGAATAGCTAATAAAAAATATTCTTTTCTTTACCTTATAAGAGGATCAAACAGAAATTAAGCCTAGTATACTGAGTAGCACTGTATTAAAGCATTACTTATCTAACAAAATTAAAAAAAAATTATCTTGACACATTTAAATATATCAGCTTCTTATTTGACGATGTGTTGAAACAATATTGGTTCTGTGTATCACTATATTACAGTAAGAATGTGTCCGTGTATTTATTCACCTGTAAAATTCAATTAAAGTGCCATTTCTCCAAAACCTTTTCCCTGAACATACACATGTGTGTATATGTGTGTGTATGTCTATGTATACACAGATATGTGTGCACATGTGTGTGTTCATGTGCTTATAAATATACTTTTTATATCAAGCTGATGAAAAATTTGCCCAAACTGCCAGCTTATTATAGCAGTGGAGTTTTATTTATTGGTAGCAGTCTGACTTCTTTTTTTATTATTTATTATTTTTTATGCCTACAGCACCTAGTCTTTCTAGGTGGTCTCCCATCCGAGTACTAACCAGGCCCAATCCTGCTTAGCTTCCGAGATCAGACATGGGGCTTGTACAGGGTGGCGTGGGTGTAGCCCATGGCCTGTGGCTCCACTGGGGCGCGAACCCAGGACCCTCTGCATGTAAAGCAGACGTGCTCACCGCTACTCTATGGAACCACGTCCCTAAATTCTTTAATAAATGCCATTGTCCCTGTACTCCTGGGCCAAGCCCACCGCCCTGAAGTAGTCAGAATGCTTTATTTTAAATAATTTCCCCGTTCCCGGAGGCAGCGCGGTGATACTTTCCTTATAAAATTTCTTCCTCTTGGGCATCTCTGATTTTCAGCTTTAAATAAGAAAAAATCGATTTCGTCATGGCAGGCTAGTTTTTGTGTGGACCTGTGTTAAGGTACATTTTTTTTTTTTTAATTACATGTCAAATCCAGCTTGACACTGGAGTAACAGCCCACGCCTGACGCCGGAGGACGTGTCAGCCTGTCTCCCGTTAAATGCCAGCCGCCTGGCGGCGATCAGTTCAAGCCAGGGGGTCACACCGGGCAGGGCTTCCTGTCACCGGCGGCTCGATGCCGTGCGACCAGGGGAAGACGGGAGACAAGCTATTAGTCTCTGGGAGATTGAATTTCACGCTTTTAATTATTTAAGATTATTTGAGGTACTTTACTGGGAGATGTACCAATACCTCAGGAATCCTATCAGTGAGGAGGGAAGCTGAACCCCTTCCGGGTGGTGACGCCTGAGTCACATTGCCCGGCGCTGTCCCTGGAAGGGAAGAGGCTTGTCCTGTTTGCCATCTGGAGCTTGCTTGCTCTGCAGACCCCACCAGACTCCGCCACAAACTTTTAAATTAAGTTTTACCGATTTTAAAGTAAAATGTCTCTGTGACACCCCAGTTTTGCCTCGTCTCCCACACCTTTCCTCTAAGCGACCCCTGTAGTTTCAGCACGCTTGGGAAAATAGTTTGGCCGTGTTTTAAAAATTAACATTTTGTATCCTCTGTAAGAGAGAGGAGGGCACATGTACGTAAGACGGCTCTGTGAATTTCACAGTGCGAGGACGAGAATGTGGATGAGGTAGGCGGGTTTTGGTTCATCTGTACAGTGTGATATGGGGTGGGGGGTAAACCATCGGCGGGTGCCACCCGTAAGGACAGTGACATAATGACACCCAGAGGAGCCACACGCACACACAGGAATGCCTGCTATGGGGTTCCCCTTACACAAAATTCCAGAATATGAAAACTGATATAGCAGATCAAGAGGTGCCCCCCAAAATGGGGTGTCACTGGGTAAGAGGTCACGGAAGGAAGAGAGAAGGGTTCCAAAGGGACACGAGGGGACTTTGGGGAGTGGCGAGTGTGCACCCCATCCTTGATGAGGCGTCTACACACGCCGTCGGCCCGTCTTACTCAGGAAGTTGTACGTGTGTGACGTGTAGCCTGGGTGTGGCGAGTCTGGGTGTGGCGAGTCTGGGTGTGGCGAGGCGAGCCAGGACCACCGTGTATGTACCCTTTGGTTACGTGCATTTTACCCTTTAGCACAACGATAGTGTCACCTACATTGAGCTTAACCTCCCTTCTTAATTTTCCAAATTGTTTCCACATGGCATCTTTTTAGTGGATGTTTTGTTTTTATTTTGTGGTTTTAATTAACCTTTTTTTGTAAAAAAAAAAAAAAAAAAGAAAAAGAAAAATTCGCCAGGCCTCGCCACTCGGAAGGTAGACTGTGCCTCAGGGACCCCCGGGAAGGTGGCTCCCCGGGGGTTCGTGCCCAGAAACCGGGAGATGGCAGAGCAGGGCACAGCCGGGCCGCACGCTCGGACCGACGCCCGGCCTTCCCTCTGCACACCCGCCCCACAGCGCGGAGGGCCCCCGAGCTCTCTGCTGGCCTCGGGCACCTCGGCTCGTTGTGGGGAATGAGCCAGACCCCGGCCCAGCCTTCTGGACGCAGAATCTCCCGCTGTGGATTCGAGCTTCCTGCCCGCACGCCCGGACAGGAAACCCAGCAGCTGTGGCAGGTGTCTGTCCTGTCCTCCTGGAAGTCATTGTTCTAGAATTTTCCATGCTGATAGACGATCGGTACTGCGTATGTATTAACGTGCCAAATACGTCAGTTAACACAAAGAAAAGCAATATGAACCCCGAGAGCACACACTGTAGTCGACTGTATGATTAATAATGCTATAAATACAAACGCGTTTATACATATAAACTCAGTTAGTTACATGGCAAATAGCATGCACACATAACGGCATAAAAGGAAGTGAGGGAAATGAGTTTCAAAGTTCTTTTTAGTCAAAATATTTTTTTTTAACCTGGAAAACCTTCCAGATTTGTACCTTTGACCCCTTCTCTTAGCCTCACTCAGCGTGGGACAATCAGATTTTACAACACGATGTTTTTTAAAAAAAATTCACGTTGACTCATTCAGTTACAGTAACGTTCACAATACGGACGAGACAGATGGACTCTTACCCACGCATCCTCTTCTCACGCGAGGAGTGTTCACGCACTGGGAAAAGCAGAAGTTATTGCACACACCTGGGCAACAGTATCAGGCGTTCACTTCCTTGTGTTCATTTGTCTGTTTTAAGAGGAAACGCTCTGTAAGAACAATCTTGTGAATGCAAACCTTTTTCTCTTTGCTCTGACGATCAGCATTCCCCAAAGCGGGCACAGGTCACGTCCTCACGTCACATTTCTGTGTCTCTTCATCTGCTTCTCACGGTCGGCTGGTCATACAGGGCGTCCGAATGGCCCGTGTCGAGAAGCAAACAGAGGTGTCGGCCGGGCTGTCTGAATTAACATCTCCGTTAGCAGCCTGAGCACCGCCACCCGAATGGGGGCGGAGCGAGTGTGTTTGCGAAGGTGCTGCCTAGGGAATGGCCTCGTTTGGGGCCAAATGTCTCGTCAAGCACCACATCGATTTTGTTATAAGAAGCATTTGATGTTCCGAAGAGAAATCCATACGAGGCCTGAATAATTTAGATACTCTCTCTCGAATCAATACTAATATATATCACTTTCCATTAGCTGCCTAACGTGACAGCCCAAGGTCTGTGTTTTGTGACTTACGTTATTATTTACAGAAGTGGGCTCTAAACACTAAAAAGTGGTGGTTTTTTTTTTTAAGTACAGTTCGTTGAAAAATTAGCTGATTCTGATTTTTCTTGAGTCGTTAAAACAAGGACGGCTCTCTGGATGTTACCTTATCTTTTGATAAGTCACAAAATAAGAGAATAATGTATCTATGTATTCATAATTTCAAAGTTTTTAAAAGATTTAGAGAGAATTTTAGAGTTCAAGAACATTCAAAGGAAAAGATGAGCGAGAAGAAAACCGAGAACGGAGAACAGACCCAGGTCACCCTGAGACCCCCACGCGCATCCTGTGAGCACCTGTTGATACTCGGTAGTCATGGTAACCGTCTGAGGTTAAGCAAACAGTTTGTGAAACCGCGAACTCGCCCAGAATTTGATCCAAACAGTCTTGGATAACTCATTGACTCAGTTACTAGGTTTCTAAATCACTTCCTTGTAACCGCTAAGCTCTGTTGTCACACACGCTTTTGAAAAATATGTCTTAAATACACGTCTTAAATATATTTAGATAAGAAGGGAGAACCCGATATAATGTTGCAAGTCTGGGATGTCTGAGAATACATTTTGAGCATGAAGCCCTCCTGAGGGTTCGCTCCTGAAGGAGACTCATAGTGTCAGCTTACAAACGAATAAATACAAACGGAAACAGATACAAATCAAAATCAGCAAGTTTAATCTTTAATCAGTTCCTTTAGCGACTCATCAAGTGGCTCATGGGATGGGGGCACGAAGGTCCCCCCATGTCTGATGGGAATCAGGACAGTGGTTTTTACAACCTGCGACTAGTTCTTCAGCCTCACACGCTCCCTGCCTTCCTTGTGGGTGGTTGTGGGGATTTAATTAAGTAAAGCAGCACTGAGATCTCACAGCACACGCCCTGCTAAATAGTGAGCTTTTTAAAGAAACGTAGATTAACTTTTATTTTTAAATCGGTTCACCTTTGGAAGGAAAAGCTTTCCTTATTTGTGAAGAGTTTAGAATCTCAGCTATAGTCCCTGTTATCGATCAGATAACTGCTATCAATACAGAAGACCGGGAGGCCGGGGCCGGGGGTGACATGGGGTGGAATGCTGCCTGTAGCCCGTGGGCTGGCACTGCCAGGGGCTTCCGGCGACGGTGACACTGGTGACCGTGATGCAGGCGACATCCTGCAGGGTTTTTGTTCCTTTTGTAGAGCCTTTTGGGTCACCCTCTTGCCTTTCATCTCAGGACACAATGCACACACCCTTTCCGATGGCTCTGCTGTCCGGGTGACACTGGCGCTGTTTGGGTGGCTACGTTGTGTAGACCTTACTTCCAGACTCGGATGGAAGCGTTTCCCCGAAAGGCAGCGGGAAGGTGGACACGCAGGGCCAATGCCTTCTCCGTCCTCACCGCCAGGGGGAGCCGCAGTTTCTCTGTCCGCGTCCCTCAGGCCCCGCCCCTTATGGGCGGGGTTACGGCCCCGAAGCATGGTCATTGGTCCTTTCAAAATGACAATCACCCCTTCGCTTCGCTTTTAAAAATACCTTGATGAAAACACACACACACGTGGGAAAACGCAGTGGCTCCTGTCCCCTGTGGCCGTGCCGTCCTCGGCCAGACTGCGTCCTCCCACTCTCTGCCTAAGCGTCCCCAGGACGCATCAGGTGTGCCTCCCAGGTGAGGTGCACATCTCAGCATCCGTGTCTCGAGGGTCCGTGTCCTTCGCTCCCCCCGGAAAGCAGCACGCACGGAGCTCCAGGGAACCCACGCTTTGTGACGTTACAGACTTGTGACCCAGAGCCCTCCACCCCTGCTCATCCATCCACACAGGTTTATTGTCAGTCTGTGATAACTGAAAGCAACATGTATGGTAAATAATGGATACATAGTAAATTATCACCAGCATTTTAACTTTGTATACAGTAAGTTACCATCATGTCACCATAACTATCGTCACCTATTATAATTGTCGTTGGTAAACACCATGACCCAGGCACAGCGCGAATAGGCTCCATACATTTACACTGCCCCTGAGACAGTGTGACAGCAGCCCGTGTCTCCCTGGTGACAGAAACCATGAAAGCGGCGTCCAAACCCAGCTCTGCCTGAGTCCCAAGTGACAGTGTCTTGCTCTGTCCCCTAGCAGAACGTAAACTCCTCCCAAGGACCCTGGCATGAAGGTCCTCATCTCGTTTGTTAATAGTCACACTATTAACAAAGCATCGTCATTATAATAAAGAGGAACTTCGCTGCCACATAATTCGTACCTGTAGCCACGAGGCTGGACGAGGGTCCTAGTGACCAAGGAGGCGGTGAATGTTGATGAGGGGAGGGGACAGTCGTGGCTCTTTGTCCTCAGATGAGTGAACCGGGCACACTGGCCAAGCGCGGGGCTGGGGGCGGGGGGGCGGGGACGCTTCCTTGGCGAAGACTGAGCCGAGCTGTTCGTCGTGGTTACTCACGCCTGTGCAGCTCTGTGGACTGACTGCCCAAGTGTCACTGCTCCGGGGACTGGCTGTCCCAGCAGGCCTCTACTCATACCTCTGGGACAAAAACAATCCCACCCTGGGAAGTGTGACAACAGATTTCCGAGAGGACCCACGGATACGTATGTCAGCTGAAAGAATCCAACACCTGAAATCGAGTAATAATGGGAAAAGATGAGCCAAATGCGACATTTAGCGTGTATTGACGTAGATTCTTATAACTGTGGTCCGAGAAATTACTACGAAACCTGCGAGGACACAGCGCCCAGCGGGCACAGGGCCACGCGGGCGTTTCAGTTCCCACGGAGCTCGGGGGAGTCCGCGGAGGGAGCCTGACTGCGGCCTCATCTGCTCGCAGCGTCTCAAAGCCCTTTAGGGGAGCGCACGGCCGCTGGTGGAGGAGGGCCCGTGTCCTGGGGTGCAGACAGCCGCGGCAAAGGTCCGATGACAGGCCGGACACCGCTGGGAGGGCTGCTCCAGGAGTGACGGGAGCTCAGGGAAGCGGGAGGCGTTCATCCTGCAAAAGCGAGACTCAGTTAACTCTGAAACACGGGCTGCGCCTTGCTCCCTGGGTCCCGCCTGCCCCTGAAATACGGCGGTCAGGAGGGGCAGGGCAGGGCGGGGGACATCGAATCAGAGCCCCGAGGGACAGGGTGAAGTGAGCAGAGGGACATGTGGGGGGTGAGGTGTCTGGTGTGTGCAGCCTGAGGCCCAGGTGGAGAATTCCCAGGTTGCACAGCATGCACCGTGCTGCAGACCACGGCTCGCACACACACATGCCACGCACACACACGCCACGCGCACACACACCACACACACACACACGCCACGCGCACACATACCCCCGGCAGCAAGAGCAGTCCAGGGCCTCAGTCGGACACACACACACAGAGTGAAGGTGACACGGCCAGTTAGGGCAACGACGTTCCTTCAAACCACCCAGCACGCTCCCCCGAAGGCTGGTTCCGTGGGGACAATCACTCCCTAAAAAAAAAAAATTTTTTTTTTTTTTTAGATTGTATCATTGGCCATAAACACCACTATTTTATTTAGCTGAAAGTTGGACTTGTAATGATTGAAAAATTCTCCCATCTCCATTTAGGCGAAATTATTATGATTTGAGTTCATTTTGTATGTGGAAATAGGAAGACAAATAAGTAAAGCGAATGCCGTCCACGGCTGGTTGTTCGAAGGCAGGTATCTGTGATTTGGATTACTGCCATCTATCTGCATATATTTCTCAAGGTTGTCACGCTCATCACTGATTTTGCTAAATTAACTCCTTTGTTCATGCTGTCTTGTCTGCTTTGTTCCCAGAAGGTTATTTCTGGATAATTCCCTTCTGTGAACTTCTTCTATAATCCAAAACGATCCAAACGATCCTTTTCTTGATTATAATTTCCTAAGGAGAGTCTTAAAGATTAAATCAGACCGCTTCTCACGTGTGGGTCCTGCATTCAGTCTGATTAAATAAACAAAACAATTTAAAATTTAGCAGATACAGAACAAAAGCAAGTCTATAGTTTGAAAAAAAAATACTATTTCTTTCTTCTAAAATGTAAATACCTCCCAAAAGGCATGTGACATTTCACAAAGTGGAGATATATATATATATATATATATATATATATATATATATATATATATATATATATATATATGCAATCTGTTTGTCACGAACCAGATCTTGGTAGAGAGGTGTGCCAGTGTGAGGACGAGGCTGTGGGATGCCTGGCAGTGTTTACAGAAACAAGTTATTGGAATACAGTACTTCAGCTAAGAATGAGTAAAAGCAGCCTCACCAGCGCCGAGAAACACTGTAATTCAAATCTAAGGCTTGGTGGAGAAACCAATGGACCCGTCCCCAGAATTCCCAAATTTCGAGACTCAGAAGCTAAGGACACTCACAGGCAGGCGGCAGGGACAGGAGAAGGGGCTCGGGGGCAAAGTGCGTCAGGATCCAAGCTCAGTGGGACTGAGGCCTCTGTTCCGGTCGCTACGATCACGCCACGGTCACCATATTTATGTTTATATCGATCTTTACGTCAGTGACAAGTCAGAGGCGGGAGGGGAGGGCTCACCGACAGATCTGCGAGAAGCCTCTTTCCTTAGATTTCATCTCATTTCGTTCTCACACAGCCAGTGTTTGACACGCGTAGTTCGGGGACGAGTTCGTCCAGCGTGTTCGTTCTTCTTTTCTCCTCGAAGCGAACAGAACCATCAGATGCTCCGACCGTCTCAAATATGAGATGTGTGACGATCTGACAGCATCGCACACCCCCGTGTCCGGGGAGGGAAACGTGGAAAGGGGTCTTTTACTACTTTTACTTCTCGACCAGATGGGATTAGGATTGATTTCCCTCGGGTCTGAAGCGAGGGGTTTGTGACTCTCTGGATTTGTTCTTTCCCGCTCCTTCGTGACTGATGGAGAGCATGGGGGTCCACCCCGATTTCACCAGTGCACGGCCCTCCTGTCATCAGCGGCGATCCTGAGACGGTCCAGGCAAAAATAGACGGGCCCCGCTACTAGTGTCGCCGTGGGAGCACAGATGCCAGGAGACGTGCTCTGACCTCGGAGCGGTTTCATGGTTGCTGTCGTCCTTACCGAGACTTTGTTTTTTTGAGACGAAACGCTTGCTTTAGTGCGGCGATCAGCCTCGCCGGAGCCCACACCTGTTCTCTCTCTCGGGAGGAGGTGGGGACCCAATCGTCCCACTGGGTTTTGTGCAAAGGCAGACGGTTACGTTCCTCAGGGACCCTGGGCGCTGGCGGAGAGCCAGCGTCTGGGCGTCCGCTGTCTTGGATAACGGATGCCTCAGGCACGAGTTCCAACGCAGCGAGAGCTCGGACGCAGGAAAGGGAGGGGCCGGGTCTTCAGCCAAGTGACAGGGGACAGCGTGGGAGGCGGTCATTTCACAGAGAGCCACCCGCAGCATTCCGCGGTGAGGGCACGCTTTCTTCGTGTCTCTGTAACACTGCGATTTTATAATATTTATTAATTCGAGAATAAATGAACCGCACATGGGTCTACAGCATTTAAAGCCGTCACTCGGCGTTGAGAACACACGGCCACATGGTCCGTTATCACTGGGGAAAGGGAAGCCACGCTTTCTCTTGTAAATGGGCTTCTCCGAAGACCGCGACAAGCCACGGCTGCGTCCACGTTCCGGAAAGCGCCTGCTCTCGTTCCGAACAAACGTCTTAAGGAAAATGAGATTTGAATTTCCTCTGTCTTTGAAGTCTTGTCAGGGCGTTAAGAGTAGCTCATGCTGCAGGCAGTGTGCACGCTGAGGGGGGAGGGGACATAGAGAGGGGGAGGGGCAGGGGAGTATGAGGCGGGCAGGGGCAGGGGTGACAGTGGCTTCTCTCTCTGTCCCCTCTTCTCCTCAGCCAGAAGCGTGAAGCAACAATTATCTCGTGTTTTACCATCCTCGAGCTAATCCTCTATCGGTCCGCTTGGGACATTAGCTCTATAAAAACACTATATGGCTGAATGAATAATTAAATTAATCCATACACGAAAACACAAAGTACTAGCATTTACCCTGTAAAATAAACAATTACCGCTTCCCCGAGAAAAAGCTTTGTAAAAGCATCGCTTTCAGAGGAATGTTCCTCTTCGCAGTGGTGACTCTGTTTTAAAATCTGTTCGCCTGCTGTTCATTCCTACTTATGGATCTTTACATGTAGAAAGTAACATGCCCTGAGCTGGACTGCTGGCCCCAAAGCCATCCCTTCACCTCAGGAGGTGGGTTTTTTGTCCTGGCCTCTGGGTTGGCCAATCAGACGCGAGCAAGCGTGCCTCATGGCACGATTCAGCCTAATTCAGATCATTGCAAACATGTGATACACCAGGAATAGGAAAGTCTCAGAAAGTGAGCAGTGACGCCGGATAGACACGCACTATGATATTACAGAGAGAACTGCGATGCACCTGTTCATACTTCTCTGGGCCCCGCGCGCGCACACGCACGTGCGCACACACGCGCACACACACGCGCGCGCACACACACACACACACTCACACACACACCTGCCCTGGACACACCGTTCGTCAGGAGCTGGCGCGGGCATCCAATTCTCAGAGGTCACTCGCTCTTCATCACTCAGGATGCACAGGTGAGGCCTCCTCTGAGCCATTCTGTACTTCCAACCATCAGAACAGGTACACCCCTAGCGGTAATGGCGAGCTTTCGGGGTGCCACATTCTGAGGACGTGTGCCTGTCACCCCCCAGTAGGGTACTCAGCATTCGTCAGACTCCATGCAAATTGTTCAGTGCTGTTCAGTGTGATCGAAATGTCTCCAGCTGATGCTTCGAGAATTATTCAGAATCTCTTATTCAAAATCGCTAACATACGCTTTTAAAAAAAGGTAAACTAACATACCTTACCCACAACGGGACGTGCTCCGATGCCCTTCCTTGGAGTCTGACTCCTGTGACATGCATTAGCATATTCATGAAACTAACAGAGATGGAAGTCCTTTCCGCAGAGGTAAAGAAAAACGCCATAAATTATAATGATTCCTAATCAAGGCTGGAGATAATGAAATCTTCCCAGACAGGAATTCATCCACCTCGTTGATTAAAACAAAAAGAAAAAAAAAAA
>PVKZ01008259.1:0-17047 GCA_004027375.1 Macroglossus sobrinus | reverse complement strand
TAGAAGGGTCTGTTGCATAACTTGTAGCTGAGCTGTGTTTTAAGTTTGTTGAAACGTGCTTGACTTTGTCTCTCTCTTCTGATTCAGAACAGTTTCAAAACTGGAAGCTCAGGTCAAGCAAGCAGAGCACGAAAATCGGTTCGGCCTCCGCCGTGACTCTGGAGCGGCCACGAGGGCCCCGCACGCCACGTGAGTCGTGTCGCTTCGTCCCTGCAGGGCTGGGAGTAGACGCGCCCTCCCTCCGCCGCGCTCCGCACGGCTCCGGCTGTGGGAAACGGCTGCTCGTCCGTTGTCACAGGAGCCCCCGTGCAGGGGACGAGCTGAGAGGGGGAGACGGAATCGGGTCGGGGTCGGGGTCGGGGTCTGGGGATGGGGGATGGGGGATGTTTCTGGGGTTTTGACTCCGCCCACCTGTGTGACCTTAGGCAGATCACTTAGGTTTTCGGAACTCGGTTGCATTTTCTGTAAAAACGAGGACATCGGGCGGGAACATCCGGAAAGGTCCTTTAGCTCTGACATCCCAGAGCTGACGATCGCACGTTAGGTCGTACGGAGCTTTTGTTTCGTTTTTCAGAGTTAGCTTCGTTATAATCTGAGACATCTCCATGATACATTTCCAGAATGAGTCTTTTCAAGTTAGAATTGGTGTTTATGATGATTTTGGTATAAAAAAGTATTAAAGAGTAGATCACAACTTCATGATGACATTTCTTAGAAAAAGATGATTAAATTGCACATTTTAACCTGTCGTAACATGAGAAGCTTTCTCTAGATCTTTCTTAGTTAATCTTAGTAGAACATAGTGAATTTATAAAGAAATAATGATGTAAGTAACTGAATTTGAACATTGAGAGACATCCAAATTGGGGGTGGAGGCTGGGTCCAGGGAAGGCCTCCTGTGGAGGTGGCGTGCAGGCAGAGGTGAGCGTGGTGGGGAGGGGTGCGTCAGGCAGAGAGGTGGCCCTGCTGAGTCCTGAGGTGGCACCGGGCGTGGCATGTTTGCAGAGCCTGGAGGCCGCTGTGGGCTGTGCCCCCGGCCTGGGCAGGCGCCCCAGCATGCACTGCTTCGTGAGCCACCATCTGGGCTTTGGGCTTTACTCCCGAGCCCCCTGGGAAGCCTTCGAGGGCTTTCTGTGGTACAGCTCTGTCGTCTGCCGTGAGGGGACCAAGAAAGCGAGGCAGAGGGACAGGTGAGGCTACCGCAGGGCCGGGAGAGGGGGTGGTAGCTGCGGGCGGCCTTAGAAACGAGAGAGATTCTGGAGGTGGGGTCCACAGGACACGCAGGTGAGAAGAGGGGCTGGCGGGTAGGCCCCCCGTGTCTGTCGTGAATAGCGAAGGGTGCTGTGATTTGAAGAGATGGGAAGAGCAGACGATAGGTAAATATCAGAGTTTTCATCTTGGGTATTTTAATTAGAGACCCATGTGACTTCTAAGCGGAAATCAAGCCGGCAGTTATACATTTGCATTTGGAGCTCAGAAATAAGGTCCTAGGCTGGGGTGACAGCTTTGGAGTTGTCTTTCTTGGTAGTGCGTGCAGCTGGGGGATGAATGGCGGTGTTTAGTGAGAAGCGGGTCCAGGACCAAGCGCTGGAGATCGCCAGGGTTTCCGTGTCGGGAGGAGGAGGAGGCGTGGGCAGAGGACCCTGAGGACGAGCTGCCAGAAAGCTACGAGGGGACCCGGAGCGGTCACTGGTGCCGAGGGCTGCTGAGCAGGGCGGGCGGAGACGGGGGTTCTCGAGGCCCCAGAACGGTGTGGGTGCAGGGACAGATGCGGACCCCAGAGGGGAGTCTGATGAGGGATGAAGGAGAACGACCTCCATGTGAAATGTGTGTGTGTGACACTGTGGGGTGTCGCGGTGCAGACACCATGTCAGGGCTGGGGAACCACGGCCCCCAGGCCAGAGCGAGCCTACGGCCTCTCCTCGTGAGGCCCGTGAGCAAAAACGGGTGTTTAAATGCCTGAAAAAGCTTTAAAGCAATATTTCATGACATGTGAAAATTACACGAAACTCAGATTTCTGTGTCCATAAATAAAGCTGTATTGGGACACAGCCAAGCTCATCCGTTCACATATTGTCTATAGCTGCTTTGCACTGCGGTGGCAAAGTGGAGGAGCTGCGACAGACTGTCCGGCTTAGAAAACCTAAAATATTTACTATCTGGCTCTTTACAGGAGAAATTTGCCAACCCCTGATCTAGAGCTGTCAGCATGGTTTAATTTTAAAAACACATGTAGAGCAACAACAAGAAGTAATTGCGAGAGAAATAGGGTACTATTTATATTGACTTTAGCATGTAAAATGGTTCTACATATTTTATGGGTTATACAGATGTAGCAAAAGCATAAAGATACGCAGGGAACGCTGAGCATAAATTGAGTATAAATGGGAGCTTGGGGGGAGAATGACATTACAGAGGTACACAGGGGACCTCAGTTGTATCCGTAGTGTTCCACTCTTTAAAAACCCAAAGGACATATATCAAAGGACCAAGATTTTATAAAGCAGGATGGTTGGTGTGTGAGTGTTATCTGTAGTCTGTGCATGCTTGAAATATCTCATACTTTTAAAGTGAATAGGGACCAATAAAGGAATATAAAGAACAACCACAATCGATGAGAAAAAGGCAACTTCCTCAATAGAAAAGTGGGAGCAGAGTATGAACAGGCAGTTCACAGACAAAAAAATCTAAGTGGCTAATAAAAATGAAAAGGTACTCATTTCACTAGTAATCAGCAAAATGCAGATCAAAGCAGTGGGAGACCACGCATCACCAGCCAGGCCAGACTTAAATGGAGCCATTGTCAGTTTGGCAGAGACGTGAAGAAATGGGAACTCTCAGACTTGGTTGACTGCAGACTGGTGCAGCTGGTCTGGGGAGCGATTGGGCAGCCTCGGCGACACCGTGGATGGGCACACCCAGAGTCCACGGTCCGCTGGTGGACCGAGACCTGAGAGAGATTCTCCCACAGTTCCCGGCGGCGCGGCTAGAGGGTGGTGGGTGAGAACGAAGCATCCCTCGCTGGAGTAGAGAGGGGTGTCGCCAGCAGTGTTGGGTGTCCACCTGCTTTTGCAGGGACACCCCAATCTACACGGCTGCGTGACTTTTTTTAGCAAAGCTTGTTTGTAGGACTAGAGACACTAAGAGTGACGTCGCTGTGGTCAGCAGGCTCGGGGCTTCGCTGCCGGTCAGGTGTGACAGTGGGCCGGGAAGCGGTCAGGGCGCTGAGTGCCTGTCACCGGGAGAGCACACCCAGGCGGGCGGAGAAGGAACTGGTAACACAAGGAAGGTGATCCATGGAAAGTGGGGGGTGCAGTCACAGGCTTTGGGGGCCACAGGCCTTGGGGACCACGTGCTGTGGTCATGCGTGAGCGCGGTGCCTAAAGAATCTGGGGTACCGGCTTCTTGAGCGGGGTGTGCCCTGCTGACGACAACGCCTGGTGAGTGTCCTTTGAGGGGGTGACCGAAGAGGAAGGGTCAGGTCACTGGAGAGAGGTCCAGGACGGCTCTGCCGAGTTGACACAGGCACCACGCAGTGTGAGGGCGGGGGTGGCTGTGGAGGTGACCCCGGGTCTCTGGTGTAGCCGCCGGCCGCCTGGGGCACGGTGCTGGGAGCCCTGCCCAGCAGGGTGTGCCTAAGGACGGGGCGAGGGACAGAGTCTGGGACGGGCCGTGCAGTCCGCAGTGCCCGTCGCCCCGTGCACGCGTTTGAGATTCGGGAGTGTCAGAAGTAACAGAAACGTAAACAACAATTTGCTTTAATCGTGAAACCGCCCCATAGCATTTGTATATCTAAAGTAAGCTCGCGCTGCGCGGTGCCACACTGTGTGCAAACGCACAGGTGTTTCGGAGCGGGTCGTTCTCCGCGCGCGCAGACCCGTAACGCCCCCGCACTGTCCCCGCTCGCACAGCGCCCTGGCCCCCTCGGACGTCAGCAGGCGGAAGTGGCTGATCCCGGGAGCGGAGTACTCCATCTTCACGGGCCAGCCTTTGGACGCCCAGGACAGCAGAGCGGGCCACCAGCTGGAGGAGGCCTGCGTTTCTGGGTGAGAGCCGGCACAGAAGCTTTATTTTCTTTATTTTATTTACATTTTCTTAGAGATTGCAGTTGCCATTAAAAGGTCGGAAAGGTACAAGGAAGCAGCTCCTCGTTCCTTCAGTGTCTTAATTTTAAAGACCTGGGTTGAGGGTCCGTCACTCTCCTGGGCCGGGCAGAGCTTCCTGGCTCGTGTTCCTGGCACAGTGCAATCTGTGCCACACACAGGCTTGGAGAAGCCGACCCTGTCCCCTCCAGACGGCCCGAGCCCCCACGAGTGACCGTACCCGTTTACACCAGGGCGCTGTGTAAGAATGCCATGTCTGTATGCCTGTGAAAGGGCTGGGAAACGCTGGCTGTCACACGCAGGTTCACTTTTCACTTATTCCCATTGTAAAGCATACGTTCATTGCGGAGCGTAACTGTCAACTCCCGTCACGCCCCCAGCCATCCCAGAGAGCTGCGTGGCTTCGTTCAGGCTGCTGTGACACGTGGTAGCAGACTGGGTGCCTTAAACAGTTCGTTTCCCACGGTTCTGGGGGCTCTGAGCCGAGGTCAAGGCCCTCTCCTGGCCACGCCCTCACGTGGCGTCTCCTGGGGCTGCAGAGAGACCCCGGGTCTCTCCCTCTTCGTAGCAGGGCACTAGTCCCGTCGTGGGGGCTCCCCCCTCTTGATCTCGTCCGAACCCAGTCACCCCCAGAGGCCCCACCTCCGAGCACCATCACGTCAGGGACTGCGGCGTCACGTCTGAGTCTGCGGGCGGGACGCAGGTGTTCAGGCCACAGCAACACGTGTCTTACGATTGTTCTTCTAGGTGCCGTGCTCCCCCGGAGAAGGACCCCGCCCCTGGAAGGTCGCCGACAAACTCACTGATGAAGAAGCAGAGAGAGACTTCGGAGACGCCCATCATGAGGGCTTTAAAAGAACTTGACGGAGAAAAAATGTTTAAAAGCTGGGGCACGCAGACGGAGAGAGAGGACACTTCACACAGTAAGAGCTTCATCCCTTGTTTGATACAGAAAGAGGGGGATTGCAGAGATGTCTTTCCTTGTCCCTGTACTTACATGACCTTCTATAAAATGACATTCCTCAAGTAATGAAATAAGCTGGTTACTGCTGCTTCAGCCCCATTTCGTAGGTAATCACCCCCTCGTTAATAATTTATCACTGTCATAGCATAACACATACCTTTTATATAAAGCAAATTACATGTTATATTCTGGTTACAGATTTATGTGACATTCTTAAGGATCTTTACAAATTTTTTATATCAGTTTATCACATCAAAAAGTTATGACAGACATTTGGTGTTCGTGAACTAAGGGGTACCATTTCCCCTCTCCCCTGCTTGGTCACTGACAGTCCATCCCTAGGGCAAGAAGCATCCTTGATATGTTTTTTCACAGGTCCAGGTGCTTGCATCTCCTCCTCATGCCTTCCCACACTCACTGGGTCGGGCTGCTAATGACACATTAACATCTTTGCTATTGCATCTCCAAAGCAGTCTCCATCTCCTAGTAAACACATTAGTGACTTTCTTTCTAAAAATAAGCTCTTGAAAAATCACCTTGAGTGCGAGTTGTAAACAGGGAACCAAAACGAATGCATTAGAAACTCCCACCTTTTTCTCCATCAGGCATTTTTTACCGTTATAATATGGCGCATTCGCAAAGAATCGTTATAACCTAAACAGTGAGAATTGCCTCCTTGTCGTAACCATCTGTTAATAAAGGCAGATCATTGAAACTAGATTTATCTCGTTTGATTTTTTTTTTACGTTTGCCTCATAGAATCAGTGACTCCTCGACACCCTGAAACATCCGTCAGTGCGAGTCGGTCCCCAGAGAAATGCGCCCAGCAGAGACAGAAGAGATTGAATTCGGCTTCGCAGAGATCATCGTCTCTACCTCCTTCCAACCGTAAACCAAGCACTCCAAGTAAGAGTCAGATGTCTTATCTCTCGGCTCAAGGAGTGACATTCCGTCTCCCTTCTAGCCCACTGGCGCCTAGAACAGTGCTCTGGGTACGGGGTCCCTAAAAATGACCTTTTTAAATAATAGCAATGTCTGATCGCACAGGTAGTATAACTGGAGAAACGATCAGTGTGTCGAGTTTGCGTGTCCAGCAGTTATCTGCAATTAGCATTGCTTCAGCTTCTGAGACAGGAGACAGCTGTCTCAGCGAACGTTAGTTCAGACGCTAAGCCAGCCTGCAGGAAGGTGCAGCTTTCCGTGTGTTTGCCTCGGCTGACTCAGCAATTACTTTTCCTTAGGCAGTTATGCTTTGTATCCTAACTTAAAATCCGAAGTGTGAACGTTGGGTTTCTGAGGCCTCGGTCTTTGTGTTTGTGACGGCTGCGAGGGTCCTACATGACCGTGCTGTGGGACGTTCGCCCGTGCCCTGGTGTTTCCATCTTGTTTCCAGCCGACTTCGCAAATCCTGAAAAACCAGTTTGGAGTCAGTGGGAGTCTCATACATTAAAATGTTGACAGTGGTTCCCTCTAGATGTTAGGATTATGAATGATTTTATTTGTTATACTCTTACTTACCTTTCAAAAAGTTTAAATGAAATCGTATTTATTATAAAGTTAGGGAAAAAAATATCAGAAAAGAGTGTATGTTTTGCTAATATAACATATATTATATAGAAGGAAAAGAATATTTTCTCTTTGTTTTCTTCTGTAGCAAAAAGAGAGATTATGTTAACACCGGTGACTGTGGCTTACAGTCCCAAGCGGTCCCCTAAAGAAAATTTGTCTCCAGGATTCAGTCATCTACTTAGCAAAAACGAAAATCCAATTCGGTAAGTTCTCCAAACCTGCAGAATAAAATATACATATTACTGGTTTTTAAAAAGTCACCTATGCCTCTAGCTATCACCGAGTTTTTTAGTTGTCAAGAACTCTGGAGGATATAAATTATTTAAATAAAGGCCATACTAAAAGTTAAAATATACTGTAATACATGAAAATAGTTTTTAAGGACATAAACTGGCTACTACTAAATTTAAATGCCGTCTGAGAACCCCTCCAGTTTTCAGATATAGAGAGAGAATCCTTTGTTTTCGTGGAAAGGTTTATAATACGGGGACATTTTTGAGCCATTTGTACCAGAAGGTGGGCCGTCCCGGGATGGCCCCGCACGAAGCGTGACTGTGGCCATGCTGCCGAGACAGTAGCCCTGCTGTGCGCCACCGCGTCTGTCGTGGGGGGCTCCCGACTCCGGTCACCCAGCCCCTTCGGGCTCTGGGACAAACTGAGCACGGCGAACCTCAGTTTCCTCTCGTGAAATGGGGATGACGACGCCCCACGTCCTCCCTGGGGTGGTCGTGAAGAGATTCCGCACGGCGGACGCCTTAAGCCCCTCGTCTGAGGCTCTGATTTAACGTGAGAAAATACAAATTTCAGTTTTAGAAAAATTCTATGACCAGCTTTCTTTCTTAAAAAAAGTAGGCGAGCGTGTGAGTTAACTGGGCGCCAGCTCGTCCTTCTAGTGGCGATAGGGAAACTCAGTTAACATTTTTTTTCTCACAAGTGACTTGCTTCATTCAATAGATTTGATATACTTTTGGATGATTTAGATACTGTTCCTGTGTCTACGCTACAACGTGCCAACCCACGGAAACAACTCCAGTTCCTCCCTCTAGATGACGCGGAAGGTATCTTTTCCTAAAAGATGGTTACTTATGGCTTTTAGTTATTCATTTTGCGAGTCTTGTGCATTTTCGTGCTTCTAAGTTTAGAACATCCCGTACTTTCGTATTTGTTCGACCCAAGGGCTTCTAAAAATAAGCGTTCATGACACTCGTGTCGTGGTCGGTGTTGACACCCTCGCTGCAAAGCTGGGAGACGAAGGTCCCGGGGTGGTGACGTTGGCGACATTGGCTACCAGGCCACGCTGCTGCTTGTCTCTGCATTGTCCTATAATTTTTATGCAACTTAGGTTTCGGGTGATAGTTTTCTTTTTTCTCATTTACACTTTAAGTTTGGAATAAAGTTATAAGATAATGCATGGGTAGGCCCTAAATGTTATAAATATGTTTAGTTTTTAAACTTTTTTTTTTCTTTTTGCTTTAAGGTTACTTAAAGTTTATTTAAGTTTATAGAAAGTTTGATATGTTTGATATGCTCAGTTAAGGAAGTCGTGAAGGTTGTTGAACTGAGGGCAAAGCTTTTAGAAATTCTGTGAAGTCACTGTCAATGTGATCGATTATCTCGGTTTTCATTGCATGTTTTGCCCATGGCACAGCTCTTTCCAGAAAGTGAAGCTGGGTACTGTGTTTCGTAGTTAGACACTAATGGCTAAGACATCAATTCCTTTCTTCTCCGACAGAGAAAAAATATTCAGAAAAAGCCCCCGACGTCCATGCCGATCATAATAACTCCTCCCCCGAACCCTTGCCAAACGGGGCGAAGACCTTCTCGGTGAGACCCGCCTGGGAGAGCAGCAGACCCGCCAGCCACGAGCCGTGGCGGCCCGCCCCGGGCACTCAGCACGGCCACGACTTTGAGTACACCGCCAAGATCAGGACCCTCGCCGAAACGGAACGGTTTTTCGATGAACTTACAAAAGAAAAAGACCAGGTAAAAACAACAAAGCGTTTGTAGGTCTTTTTCCGAACTTGACACGCATGTCTCAGTGGTCAGAAGGGAGGTGCTGAGTTGGACCCGGCCCAGGAGGTTACTGTGACTTTGACACCGACGCTGCACCGGCCACGTGCGGGAGCCGAGCTGTCGTCCCCGATTCCGACAGAGGGAGCTTATGGGAAGACGGGATGGACAAGAAAATACTAGGCTGAAGGCTGTTCTCTCCATTCTGGGTTATAAACCTCGCTGCCGGTAATTAGAGTCCTTCTATTTTTATTGAAACTTTTTGTGTTAACAGATTGAGGCAGCGCTAAGCCGAATGCCTTCTACTGGAGGACGACTCACTCTGCAGACAAGACTAAATCAGGTGAAGTGTCTTCGCTCGAATCTATTTTAGAGGCTTGATGCTAGGCGGTGCCCCATTTATCCAGGATGAGTTTTTTACAATTGTGGTTGGTAGGCACACCGAGACCATCAGTCAGACCTTAGCTTAGCTTTTACAGCAAGTATTGGGTGCTTGTATCGTATTTTATCACTGCATGCCAGCTTTCAGGAATGAAAACTGATGTCACCTTTATATTTCAAGAAAATGGTGGTGTTCGTGCCACGATTTTCAAGAAACTAACTTGGGAGCAAATGGCAATATGTCTTTTAACAGATTTTATGTTGTGAAGTCAGCGCTCTCACATTAAATCTCCCATTTTGTGTTTTTTTTTTCCCTCCCATCTGTAATTTGTTTCTGAATCCCTTTGTAGTTGGTAAACGTGAAACCAATGCATCTTGCAGCTGGAATAGCTGTAGAAGTTAAAAAAAAGAGAGAAAGATATGATTCTCTCATCAGGCAGGAGATGGTGCGGGCGACATGGCCCCTGCGCGTCTCTTAGTTGCTTTTCAAAGAAAATTAAAATGCATGAAGCCACGGGACATCTCAGATCTGTTCTTTTTGTAACATTTTAAACCGCGAGTATATGTCTCTTATGTAACGGCGTGTTTTGGCTTCTCCGGTGCCTTAACTTGAGGAGGAGTTCATTTTCACATTGATCTGTGATGCCAGAAAGACAGACACAAAGAATACGGGAGAGGCCTTTTTCTAGGGCCGGTATCCGAGGGCCTGTAATTTCTCTTTGCTCCTGACTTTAAGTTTTCTTGTTTTTGTTGTTCTGAACATTTTTATTCAGTAATTTATAAGACTTGACACATGAAGCTCTTCTTAAAATAGTTTACTTGGAAGGCAGAAGGAAACGCTATTGGTACTCCGCTTCCAAATCTGTGAGTCTACGGCCACGCCACCCTGAACGTGCCCGACCCCGTCTAATCTCGGGAGCTAAGCAGAGTCGGGTCTGGTTAGTACTCGGATGGGAGACCACCTAGGAAGACCAGGTGCTGTAGGCGTTTAAAAAAAGTAAAATAAATAAATCCATCTCTGAGACATTTGTTTTGATATAATCATAAGCTCTTAGAACAAGACTTAGAGGGCCCTGGTTTCTGTTCTTATCTGTCAAAGCTCTTTCAGTCCAGTGAGAGGACAAAATGGCAGGAAAAGGGCCGAGGATGCTTTTATGTGCTTCCTACGTGAAAAAGTGAAATCAGGCAGAGAAGATGGACAATGTTCAGTCTCATCAGTGAATAAAAAACAATATACCTTTAACAAAACAAAACAAAAAACCCAGTCCTTGAAATGAGGAGAGGCCATTCTCACGCCCTGCAGGTGGCAATGGGGACTGTCACGCTCTTGCTGGCATCCAGCTTGACATGTGGCCAGCGCTCTCCCGTTTTGCTTCCTTCGGGAATGCTTCCTAAGGCATTACGTACAGATATGTGCAAGGAGATATGCTTAGGAATACTTACTGAGCATTATTTATGATACCTAAAATCAGTAGCAGCCTAAACTTCTACTGAAAGATGCTTGGTTAAGTGTACGCCCGATGACGATTGCACATTAAATGATGTAGAAAGATAATTTACAAATCAGATAGCTTCAGTTGAAAAACATTTTGAATTGGATGTTTGATTCTGTTTTTTTTTTTTCCCCTTAAAAATGGTGAGCACATCTACACAAAAAAACTTGTGACTTTCTGCTCATCTGTCTTCTAACTATTCTATAATGAAGGTGTAATCCTTTTATAATTACAGTTGTTCAAGAGAAAATGTTCATGTTTTATTTCAGGATACCATTGGAGCTAATACCGAATAAAGTATCTGAAATGTTAACTAGATGTTCCAGGAACCGGTTATTTCACAGGAGCGCTGTTTATTTAAAAACAGCAGCTGTTGCCTTGATTCACTGTGAAATCCCTTGTTCCTCAGAAGAGTCTTCTCCCAATGGGGTTCTTTTTAACCTCGACGTTTCATCAGAAGAAAGTTACCTGATACCCGTGTCAGTGGGGTGGGCAGTTTCGGTGAGATGCGTCCTAGGTCCCTCTCGCACAGTCTTCAGTTCCAAGCAGTTAAAGGGTCATCTCCTCCGGCCAGTTGTGTCGCTGTTGCTGGAATTTCCATTCTCGACGCACCAAACGTGTCGGGGATGTTTTAAAGTACAGCAGGCGTTTGGACGGGGCGAAAAGTTGATTTACACCGTTCAGTTGAAAAGAAAGACTATCAGGATGGTTTCTTGACAAAGCAAAATATCTGATTTTAATGTTCTTGTTCTTTGGCTAAAAGGAAGGTCAGTTGGCGGTGATGACAGAACAGTGGACTTGATGTCAACTTGAACGCTAATGAAGCTTTTCCCGTTGTTTCCACCTAGGAGGCCCTGGAGGACCGTCTGGACAGGGTGAACCGAGAGCTGGGCTCAGTCCGCATGACGTTGAAGAAATTCCACGTCTTGCGCACCTCTGCCAACCTCTGAGATTTGTAGCTATTAAATTGTGAGACGTTTTCGTTTGCACTACTGTATAATTATGCACTCAGAAAAGGCAAACTATTTTGTACTGTTTATAAGCCTTCAGACCATAGTTTTTCAATCATGCAATTCTATGACTTGCTGTTTTATACTTCAGATGGCCACATATTTTCACGATATTTTTGTTATGCTCAGGAATCTCTTGTATATTTTACTATTTAAAAAGGATTATTTTTAAATAGTATACTTCTCCAATTTATATCACGAATAAGGAAATGTAATTGGGGAGGCAGCTTGTTTCTAAACAAAGAGTGTTATCCTTTTACGATTTGCACACCAGTTTTGTACACTTATTAGACGTTGTGAATGTTTTTTTTTTAAATAAATGCTTAAGAATAGCATTCATAACGATAGACTAATACATGCTGAATGCAAAACACAATTATAGCGTACCCTGCATTTTAGTTGTTTTGAGGTTTTTTTGGAAAGCGATAATGCAATTCCTGTTTGAAACATTTGTCTTAGAGTGAATGTTAGATTAATAATAATGGAAATTAGAAATAATGGAATACTGGAAAGCTTTGCAAACTACATGAATAACTCATTTTATTTCCCTTAATCTTTATCATTCGCGAGGAAAGAAAAACGAGAGAGATGTAATTTTGTAATTTGGTTATGTATCGTACTTTTCAGGAACACGTTAAACAGTTGGAGAGCCGCAGCTTTCGGCTTGCCATTTGGGATGTGGCTGGTGTCCCGCCCTTGACCATAATTGATAGAGCTGCCGAAGTGCACGTCACCACCCCGTGAGGTTAGAGGAGCAGACACTTAACCCCCTCACCGCTGCCGAAAAGGAAAGATAGATACTCCCGCAGCAGGGGCCGTAAGAGCAGGTTAAGGCCAGAGCACCCCACTCTGCTTGTTCGTGGAAGGGACTGGGTCTAGGTCTCGTGGCCTTGAGCTTGGTCTTGCCGGGGGCTCTAGCTCCCTGCCTGGGCAGTAAGCGCCTCCTGGCCCTTGGGTGGCGCTTGGGTAGGGGTCGTGCCCTGACCACGAGCTCCAGCGGGTGTGCAGGCTGCCGCGCAGGGCCAGGCCGCGTGGCGGCCCAGTTCTCCGCGGCCAGTGGGAACCCGGCGGCCACAGCTCACGCCCGGCGCTGCTCATGAACAGACCCGTTTCATGCTTTCGCAGCGGGCCCCCCGGAAGCGCTCGGGTGTAAATGTCGGGTGACTCTTGAGCTTTTCCTCCTCCTCAATCGCATGCAGTTACAGTGCAGCAAGCCCACCCTTTCTCCGTGTGGCACGTGGGTGCCCTCGAGCACCCTTCACCAGGGCGCCCCCTGGCCAGCTGCAGGCCTGGCGGCTGCCTCTCGCTGCCAGCACAGAGCTGCACTCGCCAGAACCAAGTGCCTTTATTTGTTTTTTTTAATCTCCTGGTTATGCTAAAGAAAAGGTTTGTTTTAACCCAGCTCCGCTGCGGCCTGATCAAGGGATGGACTTGATAGGCCCTTCGGCGGGTTCCGGTGCGTTAAAAACTAACCTGCACGTTATCAGCCTATTTCACTGTTCCTTACTTTATTGTGAAGTCGACAGCATTCTTAAGAATAAAGAAACTGCCATTTCGGAAGAGATTACAGTTTTATCTTGTCAAGGAGTTATCTGCCCCGTAGTCTCTGAGGGCTTATTCCAAGAAAGGCATTTAGCGCATCAAAACACCTTCTGAGTCTGTGCTTTCTCAGAAAACCTGTGCTTTGATTTCTGAGGTACGCAACAGGTTGGAAGTTATCTGTCACTTATTTAAAAAAAAAAATTTATTTTTTGCTTTGTAGCTGTGACGAGGGGAAGCAAGGAGAACCCTTCTAGCTGTCCTTGTCTTTGGCGGTGTTTAACTTAGTGACACACTGCTGGGACACCGCTCCCCCTGAAGGCAGGAAAGGTGCAGTCTGGGGAAGCAGCTACTGACCCTGGGAAGTGGACTACATTTGTTGTGGGGCTGAGCTGCAGCCCAGTAAAAAGAAACAAAAGCCTAAGTGAACCTTCCACTTCTTCAAGGAAGTGCCTTTTTAAACGCAAATATTAACTCTCTCTGCCCCCTTCTCTCCCTTACTGAGCTGCCTGAGGTGGGGACAGGCCTTCAGGAGGCAGGACTTCAGCCTAAGATAAAGGTTCCAGCTGAAACAATAGGCAGAACTGGGACAGGGGCCTGGGGGTGGGAGCTTGGGGGCCTGGGTCTCATCCGGGCCACCGCCCGCCTGCCTCAGCCTCAGTGATGCAATGAACCCGTAAGAAACTTTTCTATTCAGGGAGATCATGTAAAGTGCCTGGTGCTTCGTAAATTTTCAATAAATAGTACATTGCAGTTTCATCCCAAGTTAACTAGGCTTTTGAAATAGCGATTTCGCAATTTTTTTTTAAATAGAAAAGTAGACTGTGTCCCGAGCAATTGACTTAAAAAGTACCTTTGGTTGTTTGATATTTCTGTCAGGTGGCCCAAGGTAGTCTCTCCATCCCTTTGCCAAAAATGAGCTTTCTTGGAGTTTAAAGGAGCTTTCCTCTGGTGTGAGTTTTTTAATGACTAAAAAAAAAAAAATTTTTTTTGATAACCTGTCGAGTGTAAGTTCAGAAGGCACTTCGATCTTGGCAGGTGATTTGGGGGTTATTTGATACCGATGTAGGCTCCTGCAAGAAAAACTGTGGCGGGTGTAATCACCATGATCGCCCCTCGGAGCGTTACATCCATCTCAAGGTGGCGGGAGCCTGCCGCTGGGTGTCGGATCTGTAATGAGGATTATGACTCGATTTTAGAGCTTGATAACCAACAAGATGGGTGCCCCCTTTTAACTTAGAAAAGCCAGGCGCTTTGCTGTTTGAATGCTGCTCTGCACTCGGCACACAAAATATATGTAGTCAAATTAGGACAGCGTCGTCGCTTTAAGTTGTAGATTTCGCAGAAGCAGTTTTCACTAAATTTGAACGTGCAGCTTGTGCCGTGAGTCTCTTAAGAAGCTTTAAAAAATAAATGCACACCCAGAGCCCTAGGAATCATAGAGGTGTAAATCACATTCACCCATCACGAGGGACTGTTGTGAGATTTGTAGGATCTGATCAGACCAATGACATCGCACAAATGTTGCAGGAAGTCACTTCCTGTCCTGCCAGGGGTTCTGTGGCAGATCGATGATGTATTAAACTTCACCAGTGTTCTTAGGACTTGTGTTACGCTTCTTCCTTCAGATTTGTGTTGTATTTCAACAGACCCCTCTCAAATACGAGGAATTGAGCCATACGCATTTGCGTTCGCTGGACCTCACGTCCCTCGCGCTGACTACGAACGTCAAAGATTGTTTTATTCAGTGTCCCTGCAGCAGTGACGTGTACCGTGAGAGACTGGCTCCGTGCCGTGCTGTCTGTCGATGGTCAGACAGAGCCACGTGCTTGTCGCGGTCACTAACTCTCCGGTGTTGGAGCAGTGACACTGTAAGCTCGGGAGAGCAGGGACCATTCTTCCTTCTTGCAAACGGGCAGTGAATAAACATGTGTGGATATGAGCAGTGTTTGTGTATTTATTCACACCCGCGAACTGTGGGGTCTGATTCTCAGCGGTGTGAAGTCCTCCTCGAGTTACTGGCGGTTTGATTGCAGCCACCACAGGCTTGCGACATCATCGTCCGGGGGCCCAGTGCCAGCGGACCAACGGCAAGGGGCCCGTGTATGGGTATGTTGTGCAAATCTTCCTTCAGTGGGTCTTAGGGCCCCTCTTGCTGGCGGGAAGGGGCGGAGGGTCTACTCTTTGAGGGGACACCTCCACTCGTCTCTGTGATCAGAAGGGTGTTTTGAGGCCACTTGTGTGTCCCTCCTGGCTTCAGCTGAGGTCACCTGGGACTGCTTTCGTTTTAGCCTGCGTGGCCCTTCCTGGAGAAGGCACGCCGGTGTCCTCAGCCATGTGAGGTGACACCCTGTGCTGGGTCGGCTACCAGGTGCCCGTTTCATTCCATCACTCCAGCTCTGGGCACGCAAGTCCCGCCTCGCTCAGCCTCAGCACTCACCACGTTTGCTTCTGAATGTCACCCAGGACACCCCCTGGTCCTATCATTTTCCACCTGGCGGGGCCCATCGGGAAGGGACCCCAAGGTGTCCCGGTCGACTTCCAGTTCCTCCCGCGGGCCGAGCGTGTCTGACGCCGGTTCCTACGGCCCCGGGGTCTGGTCCCGCGTCTGGGTTCGGGCCCCAGTCCGGCCGGCGACATTCCGAGGCCTCACGACGCCTCCCCCTAGATTCGTCGTCTTACTCCCCCAGAACTTGGCTTTGTGATCCGGAGCTCGGCGGGCCCGGCAGCGCCGGCGGGGATGCGCGCCCCCTGCCCCCCGCGGCGCACACGGGGCTGCGGCGGGAGCCGGGGCCCCGCGCGGCCGGCTCTTCCGGCGGAGGCGCACCCCGCCCGGCGCGCGCGGGCAGCGGCGGCCGCTGGGGCGCGCGGGGAGCGCGGCGGCGCGGCGCACAGCGGTCCCGGGCCCGCGCCCCGCGCCCCGCGCCCTGCGCCCCGAGCGCGCCCGCCGACGGCCCGGGGCATGCCCGGGGGGCCCGCGGGCGGCGGCGGCGGCGCGCGCGGAGCCTCGGGGCGCAGCCGGCCTCCCCGGCGGGCGGCGAGGGGCGGCCCAGCGCGCAGCGCGGAGCGGCGGCCGCGCGAGCGGGTGAGTGTCGCGGCCCGGGCGGCCCCTCCGTCCCCTCCGTCCCCGGCGCGGGGCCCCGCGTGGTTGTGGGGACGACGGATAAGGGGGAGGTGGTGGTGGGAGGGGGTTGGGGACATGAGCGACCTAGGGCCCCGCCGCCCCGCGCGCGCGGACCCGGGGCCCGGGAAACCACCCCGCGCTCGGCCCCGAGGTGTCGCCGGTCCCCCTGGACTGGGACCCCAAATGCGAATTCTCGATTTTCCGCCGGTCGTGGCGGGGGCGTGCGGGACGAGTGCGGCCGCGGTCGCGGGGCAGGTGTGTGTGCAGGGCCCGGCCTGCCGCGCGCTCCTGGGGACAGGCCCGGGGCCCGGGGACGTGCCGGGGGGAACGTGGGGGACAAGCCCCTGCCTGGCCCGCCGCCCCACGCCTCCAACCCAGCGGTCCCCCAGCCCCGGCCGCGGCGGCGGGGGCGTCCGGGGCCCATGCCTGGGTGTGGCCTCGGACAGGAAAGGTGCCCCAGGTGTCCCGCGGGCCAGAGGAACGCTGGCCCCATCTCCATCCTGAGTCTACCTTCCCTGTTGTCACCTGCGGTGCCCTAGAGCAGCACCCTTCTTTTCCAGGCACCCCCCACCTTTCCTAGCGGGCGGGGTCACGGGGCAGAGGGGAACCTTGGTGTCCCCTCCCCCCACAAGCTGCACGAATCCCCCTGGCAAACTGCAAATGGGCATCTAAGCGAACAGCAGTGTGCCTGCCCCACAAATGTCACTTCAAGGCAGGCCCTCTGGCTCTGTCCCCTTCGAACAGACTCCCCGCCTCTGCACAGAGCTTCTGGGTTCCTCCTCCTACACCCCTCTCCCCGCCTCTGGAGTGTGGGCCGGGCTGTCCTCCAGCCTGGGGCCTGCCACCTGCCCCCC